>CAUYRH010079500.1:0-18366 GCA_963574655.1 Perodicticus potto
CGCCTGTAGTCCCAGCTACTTGGGAGGCGGAGGCAGGAGACTCGCTTGAGCCCAGGAGTTGGAGGTTGCTGTGAGCTGTGATGTCACAGCACTCTATCCAGGGTGACAGCTTGAGGCTCTGTCTCAAAAAAAAAAAAAAAAAAAATATATATATATATATATACTTACTATGCTTTGAACTTCTTTTGAAAATAAATTAATGTTCTTTTTTTTATTTTTTTTTTTAGACAGAGCCTCAAGCTGTCACCCTGGATAGAGTGCTGTGGCGTCACAGCTCACAGCAACCTCCAATTCCTGGGCTCAAGCAAGTCTCTTGCCTTCACCTCCCAAGTAGCTGGGACTACAGGCACCCGCCACAACGCCTGGCCATTTTTTTTTTTTTTTTAGTTGCAGCCGTCATTGTTGTTTGGTGGGCCCAGGCTGGATTCGAACCCACCAGCTCAGGTGTACGTGGCTGGCGCCTTAGCCCGTTGAGCCACAGGCGCCGAGCCAATTAATGATCTTTAAACATTTTCACTGCACACCTAAGATCCTCTCATGGCACATTGGTTGAAAAAAAATCACTGCTCTGTAGGGTAACTATCTTCTGTCATTAATTTCTGCTTTTAACGTTTTATTTTTTTCCTTTGTTTTGAGACAGAATCTCACTTTGTCACCCTCTGTAAAGTGCAGTGGCATCATAGCTCACAGCAACCTCAAACTCTTAGGCTCAAGCTATTCTTTTGGCTCAGCCTCCTGAGCAGCAGGGACTGCAGGTGCCCGGCCATTTTTAGAGACACGGTCTCCTTCATGCTCAGGTTGGTCTCAAACCTGTGAACTCTAAGCAATCCACCTGCCTCAGCCTCCCAGAGTGCTAGGATTATAGGCGTGAGCCACTGTGCCCAGCCCTTTTTTTTTTTAAGATCTTTTTAAGCAATTTACCAGAAATGATGTTGCCATAGACAAAATTCCTGATGGCCACCTGGGTGCCCTTCCCCACCTGGAGCACCAGAGCCCCGGAGCTCACACTTGATCAACTGTGATGACAGCCCCATTTGCTGGTGATGTGGAAGAAGATAGGAACTATCTCTTGCAGTCTCAGACCTGGTAGTTTGGACAAGTTTGTTTCCCCTCTCTGCATTCAAGTTTCCTCCTTTGTAAAAGGAGCTCCTGTTGGTCCCTATGGTCACTTGCTACTGATCCCCTGTAGAGATGCCCTGGCAGCTCACAGGATTTTGGAATAGCCTTGGGAAAAGTCCCACCTGGCCCAGAAGGTGGACCTGTGAGACGAGATTGGCCAGTGGTCCATTGAGGCTTTTCTCCCATAACTCCTGCCTCTCCCCAGCTGTCTGCCTGAGAATTATGAGGGAAGCTTCTTAAAACACACATTCCCACATTCCCATAGGTGCCTCCTCCTGATAGCCAGAGTCAGAGGCCTGGGTAGAGCCCAGGAACATGCATTTCTAACCAAGACCCTGGGCAATTCTCACCCAGATGGCTGGAAGGAACATAAGGAAGCCTGAAAACTTCATGTCTCAGAGGCCATGTGAGAAATGGAAAAATGTGCTTGTTGAGCACCTGCTATGAGCTGGACTCCCTCACGTACATCATTCCACATGGCACAGCCCGGCAAAAAGCAAAACTCCCCACTTCCCACTGTGGCTGCACTGCACGGCCAGGGAGTAGAAACTGGCCAGGAGATTCTCCCACCACCAATCGATCTGACGCTTCCCTGACACAACACCAGTTAGCAAGTGGACAGTTGCTGACAGGTGACATGGAGCATGTGCCAGGACCTACTAGACTTGAAATCTGAGTTGCATCATTCCAATTTTATGGAACTTTTGTCACTTATCTTTCCACAGTGCTTACTAAATTCACCCCCAATCCTTCTGTCAGGCAGTCTATAAAAATGTTTGGCTGAATGGAATTAAACCAATCAAGATCACTCTTACAGGTTCAAGTTGTTGTTTGAATAAAAAACAAACAAAAAGGATCACCCTGTACCTATCCATCATCCTGCCCTCATCCTTCTCTAAGAGTCTCTTTCAGAGAATCACAATTCTCTAAAGTCCCAATTTTATTCAGCTGTTCCACTGCCTGAGAAGTTGACCTTATCCCCAGATAAGACGAAATCCTTATTAGTTTTAGGCATTAATGGTAATCTCCTTTCTTTGCTGGGTTTGGTTTAGAGGTTCTGGCCAATGAGACCTGAGCAGAGCCCCCTGGAGGGATTCTGAGAAAGAAGTCCTTCTCTTGGGAGGAGATTGAAAGATATGGTCCCTCTTCTTTTTGATGCTGTCAATACCTGTAAAGGACATAGGAACTGCTATAGCCATCTTTCAGCCTTTTGAGGGACTAATGACCTAAAGACAGCCACCACACTCGGCATGGCAGAGAATAAGATGGAAAAACCTGGGTCTTTGTTGCTTTAGTGAGCTAATCACCTAGACTGGAGCTGGCTCCCTATGGATTTCATACAATGTGAGATAATGTCCTTATTTGTAAGCCACTTTGAGTTGGGTCTCTATTACTCACAGCCCAAAGCATCCCAAGTCATACATCTAAACTGTTCCAGAGATCTGGTTTCAGGCACAGTGATGTGTCAGGGCAGGCTTTTCTCCATTGCTGAGCTCTACCTCATCAGTCCTGGCTCCAGCCTCAGGTAGGCAGGGCCTCTCCTTGAGGCTACAGGCATCCTCATTTGGGGCCAACAAGAAACAGCCTCTATGTTCTAACAGTTTGCTCTGGTTAGGCCCAATGGTGAAACTTGACCATCCCTGAAATAAAGTAGCTAAGAAAAGGAAAATGCCAACTGGTTTACTAGGTCTACAATTAAGTTCGTAAACTTGTCACCATGTGTTTACATTGGCGGCACCATACAAACAACTCAGTAAGGTTTCATAACCTTGGTATATCAGGACCTCACAGTTGTGTTCACATCAACGTGTGGTGGGGTCTTGCTCAGTGGCATTCATTATTGTTATAATTTTTTTGTGTGCCAAAATCTCTGAGAATGCTAGAGATCGAATTAAGGCAACAAACAAATATTCATAAATTTGTTAAATTCAGCAAGAGTGAAAATGAAATCAGGGGCATGTTAGTCCAAGTTTATGGGTGGAGAGAAAGCATTACTGATGAAGAGAGGTCTGGGCAGCCAGTAACAAGCAGAACTGACAAAAACAATTGCAAAAAGTTGTTGAATTGTGCATCAAAATCATCAGCTGACCATGAGAAGTATAGCAGACCAAGTCAACATCAGTAGATTAAACAGTTAAGAAAATTTTGGTATGAGAAAGCTCTTGCATGACAATGCACCAGCTCATATGGCATTGTCTTTGAGGGAATTTTTAGCCAGAAAACTGTTTTCTTTATCCAGAAATAAAGAAAATATTGAAAGGAAGACATTTTGATGACATTCAGGACATCAAGGGTAATACGATAACAGCTTTGATGGTCATTCCAGAAAAAGAGTTCCCAAACTGCATTCCCTTTGAAGTGTGGATTAGGCACTGGAGTCGGTGCATAACTTCCCAAGGTGAGTTCTTCAAAGGTGTCTGTAATGATACTCACCAATGAGGCATGTAACACTTTTTCTAGGTTGAGTTTGCAAACTTAATTGACCCCGTAAGATAGGCTCTCACACAGGACTGCATATTAGAACAAACAGTAACTTTTTTTTTTTCAAACAGGAACATTTTTAAAAGGCATATTACTAAATGAGAAAAGCCCATCCGAAAAGGCTAGAGATGAATAATTTCAACAATATGACACTGTGAAAAAGACAAAGCTATGCAAAAATACGAGTCGTTGTCAGGGATTAGGAGGGGGAGGACTGGCTATGCAGAGCACAGAGGGTGTTTAGGGCGGTGAACGCCTCTCTCTGATGCTGTGACGGTGTGTACCTCTATCCACTCAATAGAATTAACACCAAGAGGGAACCCCAATATAAACAAACTGTGGGTGATAATGAGAGTCAAAGCAGGTACATCAATTGTAACAAACTTATCACTTTGATAGTGGGAAGTGTTGTGGGGGAGGTAGGGGTAGATGGAAACTTTGTGCTTTCCACTTAGTTTTGCCATGAATCTAATAAAACTGCTCTAAAAATTAAAGTCTATTAAAAAATGAAACTAACCAACCTATGTTCAGGCCCTACCCATAACAATTAAACCAGAACCTCTGGGGATGGAGCCCAGAGTATTTTGACCCCTCCGATGATTCTGTTCTGGAGCCAAGATAGAGAAGCACTGATAAAAGCAATTGTAGCAAATCCCTGAATCTGGAGGTCAGGGCAATTTTTACAAACCTAACAGCTGAGATTAGAGAAAAGGAGAGTTCCAAAAGAACTTGTGCAGTACTCTTATCAAGCAGGATGAGAAATGAATGCTGAACAGCAAACAAGCATGTCCCTGTGAGAGACAAGTCTAATTGTCAAGGACAACACACGCAGCTGGATTCTTATCCCAGTAGCTGACAGCTCCATAATTAAACACGACCTTGTCCCCCCTTCACGGTGTTGCTGACAGGCTTCTCTTGACTAGGACCTCCCAGTGTTCTCAGAAGGGCCAAAGGAGACATACAGGAAGGCATTTTGTAAATCATGAGCGCCTCTGCAAAAATAGAACATTACTGTAGAATAAAAATGAAGGTATGCATTCAAAAAAATTGAGTACCCAATTGTCTTTTTTTTTTTTTTTTTTAAGAGAGGTTTCACTTTGTCACCCTCGGTAGAGTGCCATGGCATCACAGCTCACAGCAACCTCTAGCTCTTGGGCTTAGACAATTCTCTTGCCTCAGCCTTCTGAGTAACTGGGACTACAGGCACCCAACACAACACCAGCTATTTTTTTGTTGCAGTTTGGCCGGGGCTGGGTTCGAACCTGCCACCCTCAGTATATGGGGCCAGTGCCCTACCCACTGAGCCACAGGTGCCACCCGTCTTTTTTTTTCTTTTTGACAGAGTCATGCTCTGTTGCCCGGGCTACAGTGCAGTGGCATCAGACTAGCTCTCAGCAACCTCAAACTCCTGAGCTCAAGAGACCCTCCTGCCTCACCCCCTGAGCAGCTGGAGTGGTAGGAGACACGTACACATCGGAAAGGGACAGAGGAAGAATTCACAATTGTAAGCCCTTTTTACAATTGCTCTAAGAAAGGGAGATCAGGAGCCCATCTTCAGGTGTTGGCTAGAACAAACAGTAAAGTCTTTTGACAACTCTGACCTTTTTCAGACAGGAATACAAAAAGGAAACGGACGGTCTCAGGGACTTGACTGGTGTCAGGCTGCTGGGAACCATGTTAAGGTTTGGTCAAGTCTCAGGTTTAAATCGAATAGTCATGCCAAGACTGTATTTCTTGCCATACATGAAAATGAATTCAAAATGGATTAAAGACCTGAAAGTAAGAGGTAAAACTATAAAACTTTGAGAAGAAAACATAGGGGGAAAAGCTTCATGACACTGGACTTGGCAATGGTTTCTTGGATATATCAAAAGCATGAGCAACAAAAGAAAAATATAGATAAACAGAACTACATTGAAACTTAAAGCTTCTGTGTGCAAAGGACACACTCAATAGAATAAAAAAGGCAACCTATGGAAAAGAAGAAAATATTTGCAAATCATAGCTGATAAAGATTAAGATCCAGAATATATAAAACTGGATTCCAAAAAGACAAAGAACATGATTTTAAAATGGACAAAGAAGACTCGAGATGGATAACCGGAGATGTTGAACACAGAATCTCAGAAAGAAGAACAGAAGTTACAAGTGAATAATCATCACTCAAATAGATCATCAAGGGGAGAGTGCTAGAGCACAGCAGAGAACTTACAGGAAGAAGCTGGGCACGGAGGAAAGAAACAAGAAGTTCACAGAGGTTGGCTAGGAACCCTGAGGACATGGCATTGTGTACAAAGGGCAGGTGGAGGTGTTTGGCTCCCCTTACCCCTGTGGCAGATGATCAGTATCCAAACGGTCAGGGAGCTCCTCTGCCCCCACAAAATTCAATACTGGTGTGGGCAGTGATCTGGGAGACTTCTTTTTTTGTTGTTGTTTGTTTGAGACAGAGCCTCAAGCTGTCACCCTGGATAGAGTGCCGTGGCATCACAACTCACAGCAACCTCCAATTCCTGGGTTCAAGCGAGTCTCCTGCCTCCGCCTCCCAAGTAGCTGGGACTACAGGCGCTCACCACAACACCCGGCTATTTTTTGGTTGCAGCTGTCATTATTGTTTGGCAGGCCCGGGCTGGATTCGAACCCGCCAGCTCAGGTGTACGTGGCTGGTGCCTTAGCCCGTTGAGCCACAGACACCGAGCCAATCTGGGAGACTTCTTAAGGGCATTGTATCAGATTCAAACTCACACCAGGTTTCTCACTGTCTCACTGGACCATAATGGTGGGAGGAGGGCACCATACTTGGGGCACAGCCATCAGGAGACTGTCCTACCCAGGGAACCTCAATTCTCATGTCTGTACATCGCAAAAGCCCCCACTGACATTCCCCGGCAAGGCAGCAAGCACGCAGAGCTGGCTGGACCCAGGGAAACTGCACGGAGCACTGCTACTAAGGGAAGGGGGAGTGAAGCACAGCAAAGCAGCATCCCCTGCAACAAAGGAAACCAAAACACATGCTTTCCTGAGCCAACAGTGCACTAGGATTTGTAGCACCACTTCCAACAGAGACAAGTGCTGTGCTGGCTCTGCGAGGGAGATGTGTAATTCCATCCCACCAGCTGAGCAGCCTTGTGGCTCAGGCCCAGGCATGGAGAGAGAACTTCCTCCCCGCTTCTCCACTCACTGCTTCAAACACAACCCTGGCTGCTGTCATGCAGAACTAGCAAAAGGATGATGGAGGACTGCCTTTCTGGAGCTTTTAGGGTGCCTGTGTCCCCACTGGGCCCCAGCTTGTATGAAATATGGGCTCATCTCCCACACCAAGTGGCAGTGAAGAGCAGGGGAGCCAGAGAGCCAGGGAACTGTGTGTTTTGGGCATCACAGCAATGTCAGTAGTGAGCCACAGGACAGGCATCTTTTACGACTTTCACCTACATTGCGGCAAGTCTATAACCGACATTTGAGAAAGCCACGACGCTAAGACAGAATTCATACAGAGGCTTTGCCACTGACAGCAACCCGAAGCAAAGCCAAAGGGCCCTATACACTATACATTATAGGGATACCTTTAAGGGAAAATAAAACAAATCCCATCCAAATGAAAGTAAATTTAAAAATAAGAAGAAAAAGTTTCTTCAGATGAGACAGAACCAGCGTGACAATTCTGGAAGTATGAAAGAAACAGTGTTATGACACCCTCAGAGGATCTTATTAACTTTTTTTGAGATCATATTAACTTTTTAGAAGTAGATCCTAACCAAACTGAAACTTTAGAAATGCAAGATACAGAATTCAACATATTGATTTTAAAGACGCTCAGTGAAATCCAAGGTAAATCTGAAAAATAATTATGAACATAAATAAAAAATTTACCAAAAAGACAAATAATTAAAAAAAAACCCTGGGAATAAAAATTGTATTGTGTATGTAAAACACAGTTCAAAGCTTTAATAATAGACGAGAACATGATTTTTAGCCAGTGTGCTATAAGAGGATCTTAGGTGTGCTGCAAAAATTTTTAAAGATCAAATTATTTTCAAAGAAGTTTGAAGCACAGTAAGTGGAGAAGAGGGGTTGCTCGCTTGGGTCCAAGTAACAAGGCAAACTCTTTTTCTTACTCTTTTTTTGATCAACATAATTTAAATGTGCCACAGAAGTTTATCTGTAGGTTCAAGTGTGCTGTGTGATAAAGAGGTTGAAAATACACTGGACTAGACCAAGCAGAAGAAAGAATATCAGAACTTGAAGATAGATCTTTAGTCCAATCAGACAAAAATAATAAAGAATTTTAAAAACAAAACCTTTGAGAACGATAGGATCATGTAAAACATCTGAATCTATGATTAATAGGTATTTCTGAGGAACAAGACAGTGCAAAAAGTTTGGAAAACATATTCAAGGAAATAACTGGGGGAAACTTCCCTAGTCCTGCTAGAGATTTTGGCATCCAGGCACAAGAGACTCAGGGGAATTCATTGCAAGAAGACTTTTCCATATCATATAGTCATCAGACTATCTACAGTCAATGTGAAGGGAAAGACCCTAAAATCATCAAGAGAAAAGCATTTAATCACCTATAAAGTAAAGCCCATCATACTAACAGCAGACTTTTCAGCAGAAACCTTACAAACCAAAGATTAGGGTCCTGTTTTCAGATATCTTAAAGGGAAAAAAAATCTGTAAACCATGAATTTTGTATCCTACCGGAATATACTTCATAAATAAGAGAGAAAAGTCTTTTGGCTCAGCACCCATAGTTCAGTGGTTAAGGCATCAGCCACATACACTGGGGCTGGTGGGTTCGAACCCAGCCCAGGCCTACTAAACAACAGTGACAACTACAACAACAACAAAAAGAAAACACAGCTGGGGATTATGGCAGGCGTCTGAAGTCCCAGCTACTTGGGAGGTTGAGGCAAGAGAATCACTTAAGCCCAAGAGGTTGAGGTGCTGTGAGCTGTGATGCCACAGCACTCTACCTAGGGCAATACAGTGAAACTCTGTCTCTAAAAAATTAATAAATGAAGAAATAAAAAGTCTTTCCCAGACAAGCAAATGCTAAGGAAATTTGTCACCACTAGATCAGTACTACAAAAAATGCTCAAGGAAGTTTTAAACATGAAAACAAAAAGTCAATACTTACCATTATAAAAAAAACATAAAACTGTAAAACCCACATGTCTTACCAAATAATTACACAAATAAGGCTACAAAGCAACTAGATAATAATCATCATTATGATAGAAATTAGACCTCACACACCAATTTTTACCTTGAATGTAAATGCCCCACTTAAAAAATATAGATTGACATAATTGTTAAGAAAAAAATGACACAGGCTCAGCACCTGTAACTCAAGTGGCTGAGGTGCCAGCCACATACATCAGAGCTAGTGGGTTTGAACCCAGCCTGGGCCCGCCAAACAATGACAACTACAACCAAAAAATAGCCAGGCGTTGTGGCGGGCACCTGTAGTCCCAGCTACTTGGGAGGCTGAGGCAAGAGAATTGCTTAAACCCAGGAGTTGGAGGTTTCTGTGAGCTGTGATGTCACGACACTCTACCCAGGGTGATAGTTTGAGGCTCTGTCTTTAAAAAAGAAAGAAAGAAAGAAATGACACAATTATATGCTGTTCACAAGAAAACCTCCTTACTAGTAAAGACACTTATAGGCCAACAGTAAAAGGATAGGAAAAAGATATTCCACTGCAAACAGAAACCAAAGCAACCAAGAGTTGCTATATTTATATCAGATAAAAAGATCTTATACCAAAAAAAAAAAAAAAAGATCTTATACCAACAACAGTAAAAAATGGTAAGGTTGGCTCACGTCTTAATCCTAGCACTCTGGGAGGCAGAGACAGGTGGATTGCCTGAACTCACAGGTTCAAGACCAGCCTGAGCAAGTGTGAGATCCTGTTTCTAAAAAATAGCCTGGCGTGTGGTGGGCACCTGTAGTCCCAATTAATCAGGAGGCTGAAACAAGAGAATCACTTAAGCCCAAGAATTTGAGGTATCTGTGAACTATGACGCCACAGCAACAAAGTGAGACTCTGTCTCAACAACACCAAAAAAAAAGATAAGGTCACTGTAGGTGATAGAGGAATCAATTCAATAAGACATAATAATCCTAAATATATAGGTACCAACATTGGAACACTAAGATTCATAAAATTACTAGATATAAGAAAAGAGAGAGATAACAATACAATAAAAGTGAGGACTTCAACATCCTACTGATAGCACTAGACAGATAATCAAGACAGAAAATCAACAAAGAAACGCTGGACTTAAATTAGACTTTGACAAAATAGACCTAACAGAAATTCACAGAATATTCTACTCAACAACTACAGAATGTTTCATGACGTGGAACATTCTGCAAGGTTGTGTTAGACCATAAAATAAATCTCAATAAATGTTTCAAAAATCAAATCCATATTAAGTATCCTTTTGGACCAGGGTGGAATGAAACTAGAAATCAATTCCAAGAGGAACTCTGAAAACTATACAAAAACATGGAAATTAAACAGCCTGCTTGTGAATGATCTTTGGGTCAATGAAAAAAATAAGATAAAAATTTTTTTAAATTTTGAAACAAATGAAAAAGTGAGACGCCACATACCAAAACTTCTATAATACAGTAAAGGCAGTGGTAAGGGGGATGTTTATATTGTTAAATGCCAAAAACCCCCAAAGCTAGAAGAATAACAAATATCAGAGCAGAAGTAAATGAAATTGAGACAAACAAAATCCAATAAAAAGAATCAATGAAATGAAAAGTTGATTCTTTGAAAAGATAAACAAAAATCAATAGTCTGCTAGCTAGATTAACCTAGAAAAAAGGCAATTCAAATAAAATCAGAAATGAAAACGGAGACATTACAACAAATACCACAGGAAAAAAGATCAGAGACTACTATAAACTCTATGCTCACAAATGAGAAAACTTGAAGGAAATGGAAAGATTCTTGGAAACATACAACCTCCCAAGATTGAAATGAAGAAACAGAAATCCTGAACAGAACAATATGAGAAATGAGACTGAATCAGTAAGAACCCCCCCCCCCGCCCCTCCACAAAGCCCAGCACCAGATGGATTCACAAACGTACAAAGAAAAACTGGTACCCATCTTACTGAAACTATTCAAAAAAAAAAAAAAAAGAAGGTAATTCTCCCTAACCCATTCTACAGACCCAATGTCGCCTTGATACCAAAGCCAGGCAAACTATAGACAAATATCCCTGATGAACACAGATGCAAAAATCCTCAACAAAATACTAGCAAACTGAATCCAACAACACATCAAAGACATAATACACTACAAATGAATTTTATTCCAGAGATGCAAGGATGATTAAACATACACAATAAAATGTGTATGTTTACACAATAAAATCAATAAATGTGATCCACTACACAAGCAGAATGAAAAACAGAAACCATATGATCATCTCAATAGATGAAGAAAAAGCATGATAAAATTCACCATCACTTCATGATAAAAACCCTCAAAACAAAGTAGTGATAAAATGAACATATCTTAAAATAATAAAATCCATATGTGACAAACTCACAGCCATCATCATGCCAAACAGGAAGAGGTGAAAGCACCGCCCCCTAAGAACTGGAATAAGACAAGGATGCCCACGCTCACTACTCCTATTTGACACAACACTGGAATATTCAGTATTATGCGGAGCCATCAGGCAAGGGGAGGAAATCAAAGGCATCCAAATTGAAAAGAAAAAGAAGTTATCTCCATTTGCCAAGAATATGATTCATTTGATAAATGAATTCAGTAAAGTTTCAGGAAACAAAGACAACATAAAAAAAAAAAAAATCAGTAACATTTCTATACACCAATAACAATCAAGTTGAGAAACAAATTAAGAAATCAATTCCATTTATAATAGATATAAAAAAAAAACCCCTAGGAAGGCGGCACCTGTGGCTCAAAGGAGTAGGGCGTCAGCCCCATATACTGGAGATGCTGAGTTCAGACCTAGCCCGGGCCAAAAACTGCAAAAAAAAACCACCAAAAAACCCCCAGGAATACATTTAACTATGGAGGTGAAAGATCTTTAGAAGATAAACCACAAAACACTGAAAGAAATTGTAAATGACACAAACAAATGGAAAAATATCCCATGCTCATGAAGTAGAATAATCAATATTATGAAAATACTTATCTACCCAAAGTAATCTACAGATTCAATGCAATCCCTATCAAAAAACCAATGTCAGTTTTCACAGAATTAGAAACAATCCTAAAATACATATGAAACCAAAAAAAGAGCCCAAATAACCAAAGCAATCCTATGCCTAAAGAACAAAGCTGGAGGCATCACATTACAACGCTTCAAATTACACTATTGAGGCTATGATAACCAAAACAGTATTATAATGGTATAAAAACAGGCACATAGATCAATGTGATAGCATAGAGAACCCAGAAATAAAGCTACATACCTACTGATCTTCAACAAAGTCAACAAAAACATACACTGGGGAAAGGACACCCTACCGAATAAATGGTGGTAGAAAAATTGAATAGCCATATGCAAAAGGATGAAACCAGACACTTATCTCTCACCATATACAAAAATCAACTCAAGATAAAGACGTAAATGTCAGACCTAAAACTATAAACATTCTAGAATAAAACCTAAGAAAAACTCTTCTGGACATTGGCCTAGGCAAAGAATTAATGGCTAAAACCTCACAAGCAAATGCAACAAAAACAAAAATAGAAAAATAGGACTTAATTAAACTAAAAAGTTTCTGTACAGCAAAAGAACTCATGAATAGAGTAAATAGACAACTTACAGAAAGGGAAAAATCATTTGCAAATTATGCGTCCAATGAAGGACCAATACCCAGAATCTATAAAGAATTCAAACAACTCAACCAAAAAACCCAAAGAACCTCACTAAAAAGTGGGCAAAGGACATGAACATTTTTTAAAAGATGACATACAAATCACCAAATAAGCATATGAAAAAAGTTCAACATCACTAATCGGAGAAACACAAACTAAAAGCACAATGAGATACTGTCTTACAGAAGTCAGAATGTCTATTAACAAAAAATCAAAAACTATAATCATAGCACTATGGGAGGCCAAGGTGGGGGATTGCCTGAGCTCCTAAGTTTGAGACCAGCCTGAGCCAGAGTGAGACCTCATCTCTAAAGATAGCCACTCGTTGTGGCGGGCGCCTGTAGTCCCAGCTACTTTCGAGGCTGAGGCAAGAGAATTGCTTAAACCCAAGAGTTTGAGGTTGCTGTGACCTGTGATGCCATAGCACTGTACAGAGGGGGACAAAAATCAGACTCCAAATAGCAGACGTTGGTAAGAATGTGGAGAAAAGGGACTATTTGTACACTGTTGGTGGGAATATAAATTAATACAGCCTCTGTAGAAAACAGTGTGGAGCTTTCTCAAAGAACTAAAAATAGAACCACCATTCCATCCAGTGATCCTGCTACTGAATATCTATCCAAAGGAAAAGAAATCAGTATATTAAAAAGATACCATGGCTCGGCGCCTGTGGCTCAACGGGCTAAGGTGCCAGCCATGTACACCTGAGCTGGCGGGTTCGAATCCAAACAACAATGACGGCTGCAACCAAAAAATGGCTGGACATTGTGGCAGGCGCCTGTAGTCCCAGCTACTTGGGAGGCAGAGGCAGGAGACTTGCTTGAGCCCAGGAATTGGAGGTTGCTGTGAGCTGTGATGCCACGGCACTCTATCCAGGGTGACAGCTTGAGGCTCTGTCTCCAAAAAAAAAAAAAAAGATACCTGCAGGCCAGGTGCAGTGGCTCACACCTGTAATCCTAGCACTCTGGGAGACTGAGGCACGTGGATCACCTGAGCTCAGGAGATCAAGACCAGCCTAAGCAAGAGTGAGACCCAGTCTCTACTAAATATAGAAAAACTAGTTGGGCATTGTGGTGGGTGCCTGTAGCCCCAGCTACTTGGGAGGTTGAGGCATGAGGATGGCTTGAGCCCAGGAGTTAGAGGTTGCTGTAAGCTATGATGCCACAGCACTCTATCCAGGGTGACAGAGTGAGACTCTGTCTCAAAAAAAAAAAAAAAAAAAAAACGGGCGATCCTGTGGCTCAGTGGGTAGGGCACTGGCCCCATATACTGGGGGTGATGGGTTCAAACCTGGCCCTGGCCAGCTAAAACAGCAGTAGCAACTGCAACAAAAATAGCCGGGCGTTGTGGCAGGCACCTGTAGTCCCAGGTACTCAGGAGGCTGAGGCAAGAGAATTGCCCTAGCCCAAGAGCTGTGGGTTGCTGTGAGCTGTGATGCCATGCTGAAGGCGACAAATTGAAACTATGTCCTAAAAAAAAAAAAAAAAAAAAAAAAGTTCCTGCACTTGAATGTTTAATGACAGCACTATTCACCACAGCAAAAATAATCAACCTAATTGTCCAATAATAGATGACTGGATGAAGAAAATATGTTCTGGCTCGGCGACTGCGGCTCAACGGGCTAAGGCGCCAGCCACGTACACCTGAGCTGGTGGGTTCGAATCCAGCCTGGGCCCGCCAAACAATGACAGCTGCAACCAAAAAATGGCCGGGCGTTGTGGCGGGCGCCTGTAGTCCCAGCTGCTTGGGAAGCAGAGGCAAGAGACTCGCTTGAGCCCAGGAATTGGAGGTTGTTGTGAGCTGTGATGCCACGGCACTCTATCCAGGGTGACAGCTTGAGGCTCTGTCCCAAAAAAAAAAAAAAAAAAAAAATATGTTCTGGGCACAGTACTTCGTGCCCATAAACTTAGTACTTAAGAGTCCAAGGCAGGAGGATTACCTGATGCTAGGAGTTTGAGATCAGCCTGGGAAAGACAGACTCCTATGTCTGTAAAAGTTTGGGGTTTTTTAAATTAGATGAACATGATGGCATATAGCTGTAGTCCCAGCTACTCAGGAGGCTGAGGCAGAAACACAGCTTGAGCCCAGGAATTTGAGGTTACAGAGCAACACCCTATCTCTTAAAGAAAGAAAAATAAAAAATATGGTGTGTATGTGGGCTTCTGGTTTCAACAGTGTTAGCACCCCCGATATGAAAGATTAGCTATTATGTGAATTGAATTTTTAAAATTATATTTCTTATTTAAGAAGCAAGGCAGAGGCTCGGCGCCTGTGGCTCAGCGGGCTAAGGTGCCAGCCACGTACACCTGAGCTGGTGGGTTCGAATCCAACCCGGCCCGCCAAACAACAATGACGGCTGCAACCAAAAAATGGCCAGGCGTTGTGGCGGGCGCCTGTAGTCCCAGCTACTTGGGAGGCAGAGGCTTGAACCCAGGAATTGGAGGTTGCTGTGAGCTGTGACGCCACAGCACTCTCTCCAGGGTGACAGCTTGAGGCTCTGTCTCAAAAAGAAAAAAAAAAAAAAAAGAAGCAAGGCAGATCTCAATATCAAAAATTTGGAAGGTAAATTAAAGTGAATAAAATAGGTAAAATTTGGAAGGTAAATAAAGTGAATATAAAAATGAAAATAATCCAAGAACCTTCTAAACACAGGTAGCCCATGTTAATATGTTGGTATATATAATTATTTTATGCATAGGACATGTTCTAGATGCAAAAATAAAATAAAACATGAAAAAATATGGCGTATATTTTAATACTACTCAGCTATATAAAAGAATGAAATCATATCTTTTTTTTTTTTCTGAGACAGAGCCTCAAGCTGTCACCCTGGATAGAGTGCTGTGGCATCACAGCTCACAGCAACCTCCAATTCCTGGGCTCAAGCGAGTCTCCTGCCTCCACCTCCCAAGCAGCTGGGACTACAGGCGCCCGCCACAACGCCCGGCCATTTTTTGGTTGCAGCCATCATTGTTTGGCGGGCCTGGGCTGGATTCGAACCCACCAGCTCAGGTGTACGTGTCTGGTGCCTTAGCCCGTTGCGAATGAAATCATGTCTTAAGCACGAACTGGAAGCCATTATCTTAAGTGAAATAACTCAGAAACAGTCAAATACCATATGTTCTACAAATGGGAGTTAAATAATGCGTACGCATGAAAGGGTGGGAGGATAGAAGAAGGGTGAAAGATGAAAAAATTAGCACAATGTAAACTATTTGGGTAATAGTTACACTAAAAGCCCAGACTTCATCACCACACAAAAGAGTCACACAAAATATCCATGTAACAAAACTGCACTTGTACCCCCTAGATCTACAGAAACAAATTTTTTTCCTTAAAAAAAAAAAAAAAAAAAGAATGGGCAAAGAACTTGAATAGACATTCTTCTGAGAACAGAGACAAATGACCAATATGCACATGAGAAGATATTCAGCATCAGTAATCGTCAGGGAAACGCAAAGCCCACAATACAGTACCGTCTCACACCCATCAGGATGGCTACACAAAAAATAAAAAAATAAGCGTTGAAAATACCAAGTGTTGGTGAGGATATGGACATACTAGAAACTTTGAGCCCTGTTGGTGGGAATGGAAAATGGTGCAGCTTCTGTGGAAAACAGTTTGGCAATTTCTCAAAAAGTTAAAAACGGCATTACCACATGATCTAGCAATCCCACCTCTGGGTATACACCCAAAAGAACCAAAAGAAAGCAGGTCTGGGGCAGCGCCTACGGCTCAGTGAGTAGGACGACACCGGCCCCATGTACCAAGGATGGTAGGTTCAAAACCAGCCCCAGCCAAACTGCAACAAAAAAACAGCCGGGCGCTGTGGGCGGCGCCTGTGGTCCCAGCTACTCTGGAGACTGAAGCAAGAGAATCGGCTAATGGTTCGGCGCCTGTGGCTCAACGGGCTAAGGCGCCAGCCACGTACACCTGAGCTGGTGGGTTCGAATCCAGACTAGGCTGCCAAACAACAATGACAGCTGCAACCAAAAAATGGTTGGGCGTTGTGGTGGGCGCCTGTAGTCCCAGTTACTTGGGAGGTGGAGGCAGGAGATTCACTTGAGCCCAGGAATTGGAGGTTGCTGTGAGCTGTGATGCCACAGCACTCTATCCAGGGTGACAGATTGAGGCTCTGTCTCAAAAAAAAAAAAAGAGAATCGCCTAAGCCCTGGAGTTGGAGGTTGCTGTGAGTGGCGAGAAAGTGAGACTGTCTCTACAAAAAAAAAAAAAAAGAAAGAAAGAAAGCAGGGTCTGTACACACACCCATGTTTATAGAGGCATTATTTACACAAGTCCAAAGGAAGAAGTAACTCAGGTGTCCACCAGTGGATGAACAAAATTTGGCATATACATACAGTGAAATACTATCAGAGGAAATTCTGGCACATACTACCACATGAACCTTGAGGACATAATGACAAATTCAGTAAGGCTGTCACAAGAAGTAGTGTACTGTATGATCCCACTTATATGAAGTACCCAGAGCAGTCACATTCATGGGGACAGAAAGTAGAACGATGGTTGATGGGGACTGAGAAGAGGGGACCAGGAAGTTACTGTTTCATGGGCATGGACTTTCAGTTCGGGAAATGGAGTGTGGGGATAATTGCACAACAGTGTGAATTACTTTCCGTCCCCATGAATGTGATTGTATGTAATGCCACTGAACCATACACTTATAAATGGCTAAAATTGTAGATTTTCTTACATGTATTTTACCACAATTAAAAACTTTATTTAGGCTTGGCGCCTGTGGCTCAACGGGCTAAGGCGCCAGCCATGTACACCTGAGCTGGTGGGTTTGAATCCAGCCCGGCCCGCCAAACAACGACGGCTGCAACCAAAAAATGGCCGGGCGTTGTGGCGGGCTCCTGTAGTCCCAGCTACTTGGGAGGTGGAGGCAAGAGACTCGCTCAAGCCCAGGAATTGGAGGTTGCTGTGAGCTGTGATGCCACGGCACTGTATCCAGGGTGACAGCTTGAGGCTCTGTCTCAAAAAAAAAAAAAAAAAACTGTTCTCAAGATACTAACGGGGGGTTGGGGGGTGTGCCTGTGGCTCAGTGAGTAGGGCACCGGCCCCATATACTGAGGGTGGGGGGTTCAAACCTGGCCCCGGCCAAACTGCAACAACAACAAAAAAAAAAAAAAAAAAAAAAATAGCTGGGCATTGTGGCAGGTGCCTGTGTTCCCAGCTACTTGGGAGGCTGAGGCAAGAGAAACGCCTAAGCAGAAGAGCTGGAGGTTTTTGTGATGCCACAGCACTCTACCAAGGGCGACAAACAGCTGCCAGCATCCCAAGGTTCTGGAGGACTTTTCTGCTGCCCTCCACCCCTTCCCCTGAAACACAATGCTCTTTTCAGTAGAATAGGCACCAGGAGATAACTCCAAATATGCAGTCTTTAAAAACCCTCAAAATATGAGCAATTACAATTTACACAGTGAATAAGGTTGAAATGGACCACTTAACACATATGGTGCATTGCATGCAGAGCGCTATCACACTGTGTGGTTAAACTTCCCCTTGTGTGTGCAGTCAGCCTCCATAGTGGAAATATCCTAGCTTGACCCTCAGAGAGACTGAACTTAGGCTCCTGTTTCCTCAGACCACAGAGGTTCTTGAGGGCATTAACTCCTACTAGAGGCTAATTTCATCAAATATTAAAATCTCATCCAACAGGTGGCATTTGTGATTATAAGTTTTTTTTTTTTTTATGAAAACGCTTCATTTTTTTTTTAATTTAATTTAATTTTTTTTTTTTTTTTGAGACAGAGCCTCAAGCTGTCACCTTGGATAGAGTGCTGTGGCATTACAGCTCACAGCAACCTCTACTTCCTGGGCTCAAGCGAGTCTCCTGCCTCCGCCTCCCAAGTAGCTGGGACTACAGGCGC
>CAUYRH010079506.1:0-16511 GCA_963574655.1 Perodicticus potto
TTTTTTTTTTTTTTTGAGACAGAGCCTCAAGCTGTCACCCTGGATAGAGTGCTGTGGCATCACAGCTCACAGCAATCTCCAATTCCTGGGCTCAAGCGAGTCTCCTGCCTCCGCCTCCCAAGTAGCTGGGACTACAGGCACCCACCACAACGCCCAGCCATTTTTTGGTTGCAGCCATCATTGTTGTTTGGCGGGCCCAGGCTGGATTCGAACCTGCCAGCTCAGGTATACATGGCTGGCACCTTAGCCCGTTGAGCCACAGGCGCTGAGCCAAAAAACCAACTTTTTAATTGATCCATCTGTTGTATGATTCTTTTGTTTTCAATTTAATTTAGTTCTACTATAATTTTAGTTATTTCTTTTCTTCTGCTGGGTTTAAAGTTGGAATGTTCTTCCTTTTCCAGTTGCTTGAGATGTCCCTTTAAGTTGTTGACTTCCTCTCTTTCTGTTCTTTTGAGGAAGGCTTACAACACTATAAGTTTCCCTCTTAGGACTGCCTTTGTGGTATCCCTGAGGTTCTGGTAATTCGTGTCTTCATTATTGTTTAGTTCCAAAATTTGGTAATTTCCTTCTTAATCTTATCTACGACCCAGCTATCATTCAACATGAGATTATTTAGTTTCCATGTTTCTGTACGAGTTTGCAGATTTCTTTTGTTATTGAGTTCAACTTTTATTCCTTGATGGTCCTATAAAATACAAGGAATGATTTTCTAGTCTTTTAAATTTGCTTAGGTTAGACTTGTGATCTAACATGTGATCCATTTTGGAGGATAATCCATGGGCTGATGAGAATAATGTGTATTCAGTTTTGTTAGGATGAAATGTTCTGTAGATATCTGTTAAAGGCAATAGTTGGATGGTTAAGTTTAAGTCTAAAATTTCTTTGCTTAGCTTCTTATTAGAAGGATCTATCCAACACTGCTAAAGGGATGTTAAAATCTCTAACTAGTATGGTGCTGGAGGAAATCATATTACTCATGTTTGTTAGAGTCTTTCTTATAAATTGAGGTGCATTCTGGTTGGGTGAATAAATGTTAACAATTGAAATATCATCTTGAGTGTTGCCCTTAACAAATATGAAGTGACCATCCTTATCTTTCCTTACTTTTGTTGGTTTAAGGTCTGTTGTATGTGTGAATAAAATTGCAACACTTGCTCTTTTGTGATTTCCATTTGCCTGAATTATAGATGACCATCCCTTCACCCTGAGTCTATGTTTATCTTTTAAGGTAAGGTGAGATTCATGAATACAGCAGATGTCTGGCCTGAGTTTTTGTATCCAGTCAGCCAACCTGTTCCTCTTTAGAGAACAAGTTAAGCCTTTCACAGTAATTGAGAGTATTGATAAGCCTGGTCGTATTTTGGGTATAGAGTTTTTCGAAAGTCCAGTGGACATTTTTAATCCTTTCACCATTGTGGAAGTTGGAATTTGATCAAAAGTTTCTGAGTGAGTTTACTTTGGTAGTGGAGGATTGTGCTGTTCATTATGGAGGACAAGTCTGAGAATATCCTGGAGAGCTGGCTTACTTATGGCAAATTTCTTCAACATGTGCATGTCATTAAAATATTTAATATCTGCATCATAAATGAAACTCAGTTTAGCTGGATACAGAATCCTGGGTTGAAAGTGATTTTGTTTAAGGAGATAAAAGGAGATAAAGGCCACCCTCTTATAGCTTGAAAGGTTTCAGCAGAGAGATCTGCAGTCATTCTAATGTTCTTCCCCTTGTAGGTTATGGTTTTCTTACATCTGACTGGTTGCAGAATTTTCTCCTTCATGTTAACTTTGGCAAAGCTAATTATAATGGGCCTATGAGAATTTTTATTTGGGTTGAGTTGTGCTGGGGTTCTGAAACTGTCTGATATCTGATGTCAGAATCTCTTGGCATGTCTGGGAAATTGTCATTGACTATTTTGTGAAGAGCATCTGTATCCTTTGAAGCATATTTGTCATCTTCAGGAATTCCTATAAGGTAAATATTAGATCTCCTTGAATTATCCCAGAGCTCTTTGAGAGAATGATCTGTTTTTGCTCTCCACTTCTATTCCTCTTTGAGCATTTGGGAGCATTCAAAAGCTTTGTCTTCATTGTCAGAGATCCTTTCGTCTGCCTGCTCCATTCTTTTACTGAAGGATTCTACTGTATTTCTCAGATCTTTGAGGGCTGCAAGTTCTTGCCTCAATGTGTGAAAAATCTTTGGTGATTTTGTCTTTGAATTCATTGAATTCTTGAGACATCTTTTTAATTACTTCTTGAAATTCTAATTCCATCTTTACCTCCATTCTGTTGATCGCATTTACTATCCAAATTCTGAACTCGATTTCTGACATCTCAGCCATTTGTTTATGAATGGGATCTTGTGTTGTGTCTGCCATTTTGTTCCTTGGGGGAGCTGATCTACTCTGATTATTCATATTACCAGGGTTTTTCTGCTTATTCTGCCTCATGATTGTTTTTCACCAGTTGGCTAGATGAGTACATAAGGTGAAATTGGATTGGGAGCTCCTGGAGTTGTAGTTAACCAGCCCTTTGTCAAGGATCTGGGACTGGTAATTGCAGCTTTTTCCCCTACAACTTTGCAAAGGACCTGTATAGTATTACAGTCAGAGGCTGAGGAAACCTGCTAGATATGGTGGGGTTAGGTGGCTCTGTCTTGTATTTAGGTGGTCCTTGTCTGATCCTAGTGGATCAGTGACTCTGGTTTGAGTCTTAGTTGTGGAGAAATACAAGCAACTAAGACACACCACACCCCATGGACAACAATTGGAAGAGGAAAATCAACCTTTCCCCTTACCACACAGCCAGGGTACCACCCGAGAGAGTTTTTGGGTGATTGGCTCAGGTTAAGAGTTGCAAACCAATTGACCCAGTCAGTATGAACTCTCAAGTGGGAGAGTTTGAAAGGTCTCCAACAACTAGATGGTGGAGGTGTACTGGCTGCTCAATTTTGACTTGCTCTAGTGCTGCGTGGAGTCAGAAAGACCCCCCCAGTAGCAGAGTTGGATCAGGAGACTGTGTCTCTTTCTCCACTTTGCTCCTCTTTCATGCCAAGTCACTGGTGACTCCACAGGGCTGAGGTCCTTCTCCCTCCAATAAGCAGATGTACTGGAGCTTTACGCCTGTCAGAGTCAAAGGAAGGTCAATGCCCCTGGCCTTGACTGAGCACTACCCTCTTCCACCAGCCAGCTAGGGAGCTGAGTCCTACCTCCCTAGGTACTCAATAGCCACTGGCGAGTGTTCCACCTGAATTCATTTAATCCTGAGGATAACAAGTCAGCAAATGTTTTTCTCCCTCAGTCACTGCACCTTTGCCCCAGCTGCTCTGCAGCACCACCACCCCTATAGAGGAGGTTTTTGTTTCTTCTGTCAGTCTTCAGAGTTGGAGAGGTGTCTTTCTAAGATTAGACCCTGGTGGGATCACTCAATTGTTGCTGAATCTTTGTGGGAAATGACCCTGTGCAACTCCCAGGCTACTGCCATAGCCAGGGTATCAGCTGTAGGAGCAGTTTTGGGAGTGTGGGACACACAGATCCAGCAGTGGTTGGGCGGGGAAGACACTGCACATGGTTCTGGCAGTGCAGGATGCCTGGTGACTTAGGCAAGGAGGGCACTTGGCCCACATTTCTGATGGAGTGGAATGCAGCACAGAGGATCCAGCACGGTGGAGCCCATGGTGCCAGCTCTAGCAGGGTGGGGCATGGTCTCTGTGGTGCACAGTGTCTCCAGCAGGGCAGGGCATGCACAGAGCAGCTCTGGTTGGGCCGAGTGCAGGGCACAAGGCTCTGGTAGGGTGAGGGGCACTGCTCGTGAGCCTCCTCCCACATTCTCTTCAGGGGTTAGGTTTCTGGACCATCAGGCAAAGGGGGAAGGGTGGATTGGAAGTGCAGAATGGCGGGGAAAACATTAGTTCAATTTTCCTGCCTGGCAAGAGAGTGCTCAGGGTGACAACAGGGTCCCTCTGGGGAAGTAGTCCCACTTCTTTCAGCTCTCACCCGTGGGATGAGACAAGAAGTCCTCAGTTCACCGCTCCCCTATAGAAAACCTATAGGAGTAAACAAAGTGAAAAAACAAAAAACCCACAACTTTCTTGGGAGAGGAGTTGGACACTTTTCCTTTGGGATGAATTTTGTACCTGAAGTTTGCTTTCTTGGAGTCGCGGCTTGCCTCAGCAGAGGTGACCTTCAGTTATCACTCTTCTCTCAGTCTTTAGCTTAATTGAGTACTTACTGGACATTATCCTTCCCTCTGGAGGGATCTTCTGTTGAAGGCTGGCTTCAGTCAGCCATCTTGCCCCTCCTTCTTGAGATAAGAAATTTTTTAAAGTCAAGTATTATTTTTCATATTATACGTATTATAATTTGTCACTTTGTTGAGCATGCTATACGCTGATACTACAGCAAAGAACTATTTAAGGCAAAAAGTCTGTGATCATTAGAGTTAAAATAAGGGAAGGGATCTAATATGTTTTTGAAACCTATTAAACATTTTTAGTAAAATTAATCAAATTAGTATCTAAATCATATTTTCTTATGATTCTTATTAGTTAAATTATTTAATACACATCATTATAAATGCATGAAATATTATTATTTTGTATAGCTTGCATTTTTTTGCCAACAATATGGCAATACAATCTTCTATACTTTTACCATTCAGCACACTATTTCTTCCCCACCCACATTTTATGTTATTGCTATAACAATTTACATATTTTATAGTGCATATAAATTAACCAAATATTTAGCTATAGTTATTTTTAATGCTTTCTTTTCACCTTTCTATTGTCCTTAAATGTGGTTTACACATCATTTATACATTAGAGTATTCTGAATTTGACCATGTCTTTACTACTAATAGTGTACTTTATACTTTCATATGCTTTCATGTTACTAATTAGTGTCTTTTAATTTAAGCTCCTAGAACTCCCTTTAGTATTTATTCTAAGGCAGTGATAGTAGTAACAAACACTCAACTTTTTTATCTAGGAAACATGGTCTTCATTACTGAAGAATAAACTTGCTGTGTAAAGTTTTCTCGGTTGGCAGGGTATTTGTTGTTTTTGTTGTTTGCTTGTTTGTTTTTGTTTTCTTTTCAACCCTTTGAATATATCACCTCTCTCTCTCCTGGCCTGTTGGTGTCTTCTGAAAAATCTATTGATAGCTTTATGGATACTTATTTGTATGTGTTAAATCATTTTTCTCATGCTGCTTTCTCTTTGTCCTCAACTTTTCACAATATGCTGATAATGTGTCTCAGTAAAGTCTCCTAGGGATTGAATCTGTTTGAGGACATTTCAACTTCATGGCTGTATGTATACATATCTATCCCAAAGATAGATATGGGAAGATTTTAGCCATAATTTCTTTAAGTAAGCTTTCTGACTCTCTCTCCCTTCTTCATATTGTATATCCACAGTGTGTATTGATTTACTTACTGGTGTCCTATAAGTCCTGTAGGCTTTATTAACTCATTCTTATCTTATTTGTCTCCTCTGACAGAATAATTTCGAAAGATCTGTTTTTGGGTTGCAGTTTCTTCTGCTTGATCAAGTCTGCTTTTAATACTTTCTTTTTCATTATTTCTTCCAGTTGTTATAATCCTCAGTCCCAGAATTTCTGTTTGATTCATTTTTATGATTGTATCTCCTTGTTGAACTTGTCTTTCTCTTGATATTTGTTTTTTAGAGCTCATCTATCTGACTGTGTGCTTTTGTGTCTTCCTGAGCCTCCTTAAAATAGATATTTTTAATTCTTTATCAATTAACTTGCAGATCTCCATTTTTTAAGAATTTTTTTTTCAGGTTCTATGAGGGTGCAAACGTCTAGGTCACAATGTTTATGTGCCACACCCAAGAGATGTGCCATATACCTTTATATTGTGCCTATTAAGTGGCAGCACCCACACCTTCATTACTTCTCCCCCTAACTTGAATTGAATTGTTCTCTCACATTGGGGGTATTATGTCTTTTGTATTAACTTGGATGGGGTTGAAACACATTCTTCTTAGTAAAAAATCACAAGAAAAGCAAGTATCCAAAGTACTCAATATTAATATGAAGCCAGTAGATGATCTAATACATTTCCACATAAGATCTCCATTTCTTTGATGTTACTTACTAGAAAATTATTGTGTTCCTTTGGTAGTGCAATGTCTCTTGATTTGTACTGTTACTGTTTCTAATTGCCTTGGATTTATATTTGCACATTTGAGATAAAAGTCACCTCCTCTCATCTTGGACTGGATTCACTGGACAAAGACTTGCACTGTGGGTGGCTGCCAGGGCACCATTGGGGTGAGGTACAACATCTCTGGGTCTAGGCCAGGAACAATAGTGTTGTCTCCATGCAGCTCCATCAGCTGAGTTAAATGCCTGATAATACTTCAGAGATCCTTGGCAGTCAAGGGTGCACACTTCTTCAGTGGCATTAGTGACTAGGGCCGTTGACGTCTTCAGTAATAAGGGCTGTAGGGATACTTCTGTTCTATTTTTTCCTTACATAGGGATGTTCTAGCCAAGAAGATATCTCTTAGCATCAGGTCTGGTGTGAATGTGCAAACTTCCCACAAAAGTGAGCTCTTGGTTTCTATAACAGCATGGCCCTAGGAAACAGGACATAGCAGTGGCAATGACAGGGTGCAGCAGTGAGTATTCCATGTAGTTGCTGGGGTAATGTCTGTGTGGCAGTGTGGCCCTGGGAAGATGGATGATACCATGACATAGGCCCCAGCAAGCAGGGTGTATGGCAGTGGTAATGTGGCTGCAGTTGCAACTTAGACCCAGGGGGGTGGGCAGGGGAAGAAGCAGTAGTAACACAGCCCTTCTAATGTAGTATCATCACATGAAATTATTTCATGGGTATTTTATTCATTCTTATTATATGCTCAAAGTATTTTTTAAATTTTGTTTTTGATATTTCTTATAGCAGTTGCCTTAAATATGTTTAAATACTATTATTTTATATAACATTTCAATTATTTCATTTATTTCTAGCCACATCTGTCATACTATGTTTAATGATTTTATTTCTCATATGATGAAATAAAAATATTTAGTACTTGAGAGAGAAAGAGAGAGAATAGAACATATTCATGCAATAGAATCTGCAACACATGTATACACAGTCATGTCTTTTTAGTAATTGGAATACATTCTGGGAAATGTGTCATTAGGTGACTGGTATTGTGTGAAGATCACAGAGTGAACTTACACAAACCTAGATGGTATAGCTTCCTACACACCAGACTAAATGCTTTTAGGCCACAAACGTGTTGCATGTTACTATACTGAATACTCTAGGAAATTGAAACCAAAAGGTAAGCATTTGTGTATTTAAGTATATTTAAACATGAAAAAGTTACTGTAAAAATGTGATATAGAATATAAAAACTAATAAACCTTATAGCAAACTTACCGTGAATGGAATCTGGAGGACTGGAAGTTGCTCTGGGTGTGTCAGTGAATATGAAGGCCTAGGACGTTACTGTGCACTACTGTAGACTTTATAAATGCTCTAATTAGGCCACACTACATTTATAAAAAATTTTTTTCTTCATCTTAACCTTAATATACTATAACTTTTTACACTATAAATATTTAAATTTTTCAAACATTGTTACTCTTTTGTAATAACTCAAAACATAAACACATTCTACAGTTGCACAAGAATATTGCCTTTCTTTATATCCTCAGTCTATCAGCTTTTTCTATTTAAATATTTTTAATTTTCTTTTGCTTTAAATTTTTCTTGTTTGTTGTTAAAAGCTAAGACACAAGGCTCTGTGCCATGGCTCACACCTTTAATCCTAGCACTCTGGGAGTTCTGAGGAGGATGAATTGCCTGAGCTCAGGAGTTCAAGACCAACCTGAGCAAGAGTAAGACCCCGTCTCTAAAACAAAAAAGTAAGCAACAACAAAACCCTAAAACCTACCCAGGCATTGTGGTGGGGTACCTATAGTCTCAGCTACTTGGGAGGCTAAGGCAAGAAGATCACTTTAGCCCAAGAGTTTTAGAGTTCTGTGAGATATGAGACCACAGCACTCTACTGAGGGCAACAAAGTGAGACTTTGTTTCAAAAAGTAAAATAAAATAAAATATAAAATAAAATAGATTATAAATAGTTGAGACTAAAAAAACAAAACTAAGATACAAATACATGCATTAGCTTAGGCCTATACCAGATCAGGATTATCAATATCACTGTCTCCCACCTCCACATCTGATCCCAGGGGAACTCTCATAGAGTTGTCATCTCCTGTGACAGCATTGCCTCTTTAGGAATTCCTCCTGATGGACATGCTTGAGGCTCTTTTACAGCTAACTTGTTTTCTTATAAATAGGAAAAGTACACTCTAAAATAATGATTAAAATACAGTATAGTAAATACAAAAACTAATAGCATAGTCATTTATTATCATCAAGTATTATGTACTGCTGTACTTTTACATAATACTTAACACATAATAGCTGGAAGGGAAGTGGGTTTGTTTATACCTGCCTTACCACAAACTGGTGAGTAATCCATTATTGCTTTGCAAAGCTGTAGTGATTACCACGTCACTAGGCATCAGGAATTTTTCAGTTCCGTTATAATCTTATGGGACCACAGTCATATATGTATGTGGTTCATCATTGAATAAAACGTCATACAGCACATGACTGTGAGTATGTATTATACAAACACCTACATACACACATACAGAAGGATATATACACACATGTGAATACATGCACTTACAAATTTATACATATATGTGTCTATATTTGTGTTTGCAATCATGTATACATATTATAAACATATTGTTTATAAAATTCACATGTAGGTGTTCCCTTAGTTTTTGATTATGGAAATGTATAAATTTTAAAATGATAAAATGTAAAGAGAAATAAAATGACTTAGACCCAATTATTTCCTGCATAATTATTATCCTGGATAATTATTTTTCCTTCTTCTAGCAAATAACAGTGGAATACTTTGAGTTCATCTTGAAATGTCACATAGTTTTTATATGTGGCTAACATATGATCTATTCTTCCTGAAAGAAAACTAAAAGAATATCTAAATAATCTAATATTAATTTAAATATTTTTAATGTTTAATAAAGAACTCAACTGGAAGGGAAATGAGAGTTGGCAATTCTGAGTCTTATTGTTATACGTTTGGTTACGGTCCTAGGCAAGCCCCCTATGGTTATATTTTAGTGTTGAACGTTAAGAAAATTTTGATTGGAATAAGGGTATTGAGTCTACCTAGAAAATTACTGTCCCCAATTTTTAATAGGTTAAAACAAAAAGTGTTGTTTAGAAATATCACAGGAGACAATCCTCAATGGGATTTCAGTAGAGATACCTGTGCTCGTGTGTGTGTTTGTGTGTGTGTGTTAATCCATTGGAAGATGGACTGGTCTGCCTGACATAAAGGTGATAGGTTTCTATCTCTTAGTCTAATTAACACCTTTAATCTTTTTTAATGGTTAGGTAGTATCTGTTTGGTTTTGAGACATGCTGAAGATAAAAGCCTAGGAGGCCAGGGGTTAATCCTTCCTGTCCTTTATTTCTTCATTTCTGCCAGAGGGATTCCGTTTGCATTGTGCCTATTTATTCAGGAACCCTGATGATACATTTTGAATAAAAATGTTTACTGTAAATGTTAATGTCTGTAAACAGACAGTTTGCTTAGAACTGTCATTCAATACTGCTCAGATATTAAATTATAGGGGCTATAATTAATAATTGATAAATGAACATAACTCCTATTTCTTGTATGTCTTTTTATTATCATGCTTAAGAAATGAATTAGATTAATAAGCTTGGAATTGGTACTGGACCTAGACAGCACTATTCTTAGCAAAATGGTAACAAAAGTGTGGAGAACAGCCCCAGATTTAATCATGGATGTTACAGATAAACACTACCATATTGACTGTGATTCACTTTTTTTCTCACTAATACGAAGTCTACTGAATACCTTATGGTATTGATAGTAAAAGTACAAAAGCTAAAATTTGGCATTCATCAAGTCAGAGAGATTTAATTTTTCATTTAGAATTAGGATTTTTAAAAATGCATTAATATGTCTTCTGTGAGATAATGTTTTGATCATTTTTTTCTAGTAAGAATCCTTAATTTTTTGTTTTTTGAGACGAAGTCTCAAGCTGTTACCCTGGGTAAAGTGCCGTGGCGTCACAGTTTACGGCAGCCTCAATCTCTTGGGCATAAGCAATTCTCTTTCCTCAGCCTCCCAAGTGGGTAGGCTTATAGTTGCCCGCCACAACGCCTGGCTATTTTTTTTTGTTGTTGCGGTTGTCATTGTTGTTATAGCTGACCTGGGCAGCGTTCAAACCCACCAGCTTCTGAGCTATGGGTGCCACCCCTTAAAATATTTTTGAGACAATTTTCTTTTTAGGATTTGGGGTAATACAGTAAGATGATATACTTACAAAAATTAACTCTCCCTTAAAATCCTCAATTTGGAATTTTAAGCAAACTATCGATCTGTAAGTATTTTGAAACTAAATATAATGTTTTCAATGTATTTTATGACTTGGTATTTCAGCTCAGTAAAATTTATAAGACCATCTTCAACCAATTTTGCTTTAATTGAATTAATACACTTTTCTTTGGAGAAGTAATTTAGGATAAACTTTTCAAAATGAACTTGTGTTCTTTAAAAAATGAAATTAAGAATTCTTATTTGATAATTATTATTAAAGTAAACATTCCTGCACCAGAAAAACATACATATACCCACATACCCACACATACTCCATAGATCTCTAAATAACTTTAGGTAGAAAAGTTAGGGACCAAAAAATGTGCTAATCAAACATTTGAAGATGGGACAAATTCTTTGGGGAAAATTAAAATATAGTTAAATTATAAAGTGAAATACTTTCAGTACTTTCTATTATGAGTTTTTTAGAATGTTTGTTAAGATATTGGTGTAGAATGCACTTGCAAAAAATTTTATAATCAGCTCTAACTTTACTTCCTACTATGGGCAATGCTTTCCTGCTGTATGTATAGCTGTATAGGTGAAAGTATATTAGTATGAAAGAGATTTATTTTCTTCCCAAAATATTCTTCAGTGAGACTTGTGAGGAAAACAAGTAAGAAACAATATAAGTCTAATGAATGAGTTTAAATATCACCCTCTTTGTTTCTTCATAAATCTAACCTCTGCATTAGGAATAGATGATCAGTATTCATTATCTTTTTTTAAATACGTTTTTCTGACTATGCAAGTTGTATGCCCATTGTAGAAAATCTATTAAGTCCAAAATTCATTTTGTTCAGCCTCTGCTTCTTTCCTGCCATCAGACTAATTAGTTACATGCCATTGACCAGCTCTATTTCGTTTATCTGAAAAATCAAGAAGTGTGCCTTAGATTATGTGTGTGAGAACCAAATTATGTTTGTAAAGTTCCCAGGGCGTTGACTGAGCTCAACAAATGTTATGAACTTCTCCCCATTTTAGAGATTTTCTATACATACCCTGTAGATCTGTGCATGGCTTCACGTGACACTGTTAACTAGTTGTGGTAGTTATATTGGTCTGAACAAAATATGACATATTTCATAAGCTCAGATAACCGTGATATAAAGAAGTACTGTTCATGCTATTACCTTTCCCAGTGAAGACTCGCTTTTGATCTTCTCTCTTTTTTCTTTTTCTTATTTTTATTTTAAATCTCTGAATGAAATTCTTTGTTATCTTTCCAACTACTTTTATTTTTCCTTTAGAATCACTGGCTTATAGAAGCGACAGTGCATTCTTCTGCAATAGAAGCCAGGGCACATTATGTTCCAGGTCTACACAGAGACTAGACAGAACCAGTCTAGATGCATTTAGTGATGGGGCCCACCCGAATCTCTGGAATGAGCCCTGGTGCCTACTCCTCACTGTCCCGTCAGAGCTGCAAGACCATGTCCCTAGCTTAATTTTCTTTTTTGACATGTGCCCTCAGGCTGGCTTCACAGGCCTGTGACCAATATGGTCACACAAAGACGCATCCTCCTCTTGAGGTGCAGTGTTCTTCCATCCAGTCGTGAAATTCTTAAGGATTTTATCTCTGAATTTGTATTTTGTAAGTGACATTAGATGGGACAGTAGAGCACACACCAGGGACTTGGACCCTGGCTCACATGTGATCTACTTCCTCAGGATGGGTCTCTAGCCAGCTGCCAGTTCTCCGCTCCCTACTTCCCTGGAAGGCCAGCAGCCCCCTCTTTGCCCCTGCTCCATGACAGTAGAAGCCTTCTGTCTGAGGTGTCTGTAGGTTGAGATCCTCAATTCTCCATTCCTCTTTGACGTTTATGGGGGCCCAGGCAAGGACACAGGCTAGGCTGGGTAGTGCATACCCAGCTATGTCCCAGGGAAGGAAATGGTGACCGCAATCCCTGGACAACTTAACAGTGGGGACTCAGGAACTCCCCCGGGTCCAGGAACCCAGCATATCCATGGAGATTGCACTCTCTTGGAGGGATGCCTGCCCACTCTGTGTTGGGTGGTGGCACGGGAAGGGGAGATTTACTTCCCAGCTCCACCTAGGTCCAGTGCATGTGTGAGGTGGCTGGCAGGAAGGGCTCCTGGCAGCAGTGGGCCTTTGCATGCCAACTGGCAGGTGGGTTTCCTGGGCACCTGTGAGTCTGCATTTTCCAGGTGACTATTCACATGCCATGAGAGCTAACCTTAAATAGCAAATAGAATACACCATAATGGGTCAAGAGAGAGATTGCAGGGAAAGTACATTGTACTAGATGAATATCTTAGTACATTTAATGAAACTTTCATCCTGTCTTTGAACAAGGGGCCTTGCATTTTCAGTTTCTCTTTAGCCTCTCACATTATTTAATAGGTCCTTTCTGCGTTCTTATTCTCTGAATCTCCTGCATTGACCTCCTAGGACTATACTCACCTTCTCTCCTTTTCCTCTCTTTCAACCAAATAGGGGGTTGGCCATAGGGAACACCATTCAGAGGGAGTTGGTCTGATAAAGATGATGGCCAGCCACATTATCCTGGGATTTCTGAGGTGAGCTCTAGACCGGTCTCTTCACATGCCCTAATGATGCTTTCTTTAGTCATTGTTCCCTAAGAAGCTGTGTTTAGCATCAAATGTTACTTATAAATTTTATAACAACAGTGCTAAGTAGTCTGCAGAATGATATTCAGACTATTCCCATACATTGCAAACATTGGCTTTACTATGTTGTTCCTTAATATTTGCAATTTATCCTTTTATTCATTTAACCCATATTTCTTGATTGCTTACTGAGCACCATGAACTCTGCTAAGTACTGGTAACACATTCATTCGTTCAACAGATATTTATTTAATATGAACTCAATGCTGGATTCTTTTCTAGATGCTAAGGATATAGTAGTTAATAGGAGAACTAAGTTCTCTACTCTTGTAGAATATTCATGTTTTAGTTGAGAGGGGAGTATTAGACAGACAATGAACAATTGGACAAATAATGTCCAACCTTTGTCAGGTTTAGCAGAGGTCCCTAAAATTATTTGAAATTTTAAATTAGTTGTATAGAATAGCACATGGACACAGACCTGGAACTCTGTCCTTCCTCTTACTTTAAAATGTATATTGATTCTTCTAGCAGCAGGGAAATATTTTCTTCTGTATATCTTATGTTATCAATGGCCAGTGGAAACTAAATGATAGATAAAATAAGTCCTAAGTGGCTAATACTCATAGCTTAGGATAAAGTAAAGAAAAGCCCCTGCCATGAAATAGACCAAAATATAATTAGTAACTTTGTAATATAATTAGTAACTTATACAACAAAATATAATTAGTAAGGAGATATATACAAAAACCAAACCAGTGGTATGCCAAGTACCAGTGGGTTTCAGGATGACATTACTGATAGCAGTTAAAGGAAGATCTAGTCCAGGAGATCTGTCCTGAGGTTTCTCGGAACAGAGAGCTACAGTGAACAAGGAGGAAATTCTTGGTAAAGGGATGGAATGAAGAGAAAGGGAGAGAGTGGTCTGGGTACGAGGAGTGTTGGCAACTGCAGGGTGACTAAAATACTTAGGCAACTACCAAATACCTTAACTACCAGGTGGAGAATTTTGGACATTAGCTTGTAGGTTGTGTAAGACACTACAATTTTGGGAGATGCATGAATAGAAATGAGCCTTTCTTATTTGTACTCATGTATGAGGTCCAAGTGCACTTACGTTGCAAGCATAGATTGTATAGTGTGCAGTCAGAGAAATTAGGGCTTATATCACCTGACTAACATGCAATGCAAACATTGAGTCGAGATGAGGCTTCTTTCACAGTAGTCTATTTGATGGCTTTTCCCACGTACAGGTTAGCAGATTAAAGATAAAGTTACTAAAGATCCACAGTTGTAAGATGGCAAAAGTTTGAATCAGATAAAATATGGACTAAAGTGATTTGGGGCAGGTGGAAGGCAGAAGAGTCATGAATGACTGAGGTTGTCACCTTACGTGATGAGAGGTACAGTGGAGATGTCTGTAGAATCAAAACTACGTGGGCCGGGAGCAGTGGCTCACGCCTGTAATCCTGGCACTTGGGGAGGCCAAGATGGACAGATTGCTTGAGCTCAGGAGTTTGATACAAGCCCCAACAAGAGTGAGAACCCCATCCCTACTAAAAATAGAAAAATTAGCTAGATGTTGTGACCAGTGTCTGTAGTCCCAGCTACTCAGGAAGCTGAGGCATGAAGATCTATTCTGAAGAGTTTGAGGTTACTGTGAGCTATGACGATGCCTCAACCCTCAATGCCAAGGCAACAGAGTGAGATTCTGTCTCAAAAGAAAAAAAAGTATAAATTAGAAAAAAAGAGCCTAAACTAAAATCAGCAATAAATCCCTTCCACCCAAGTGTTAAAAGTTGGAGATCACTCCTCCCATTAACTTCTTGGCAATGTCAACTCAACACTTGACAATAAGGCTGATGGTCCATTTGCCCTGAGAGGTAGAACAGAATCTGCTGTCACTGCAAATAACAACATTTCCACAGTGAAGGTTGAACTAAATTACTTTAACAAGGCTAAATTAAAAATCAAACATGTTGACGCATTTAATGCAAGGCACAGAGGATACAAAAGATCATCAAAAATGAGTGGCAATATTGATTGTCATAACAACCCTTCATTGAGTAAAACAGATTTGGTGCCAACCCTTGAAATGCCGTTATCTTGTTCCCAGTGTATTTTTACTCATAGTGTATGTAATTTAGGAGAGTGATTTCTTTCTTGCTATATTTTATTTTCAAGGTGTTATCTTAACTTTTCCTTCCTCATCATAATTCAATTTTCTCTTAGGTGACGATAACAGTAATAATTCCACCTTAAAGTTTAGAATATTTTGAAAGCTTTTCATTGTAGTAAATTGAAATGTACGAAGTAGATACAACATAACTAATGATACATCACACAAGAAAATCTTACAGATTTTAAATATGCACAGACAACTTAGATAGTGTGAGGCAGCAAAATTTTATTTACTCTGCTCAACTTTTACTGTATTTTCATTCATTTCTAAAGCAGTATGTGCCATATCTGTGGGCTTACTATTTTTTACAATGGAATATTGTACTCTACCCTAAGACAGTCTCTTAATTTGTGTTATGGAGTATAAGAAAAATCCATCATATTACCTGAAGTTTGTTACAGCAGGCTTTTATAGATTAAATTATTTCAATTTGGATCAAAGAAAATTTGAAGTGAGTTTCAAAAAATATTCTGATAGACACATGTGGTCATAGTTAATTCATTAGTGAAAATTTGGTGATCTTCTTTCACTAATTTAGAGAAAAAAGTATTCTTTTAGAATTTATTGGCTTGGCGCCTGTGGCTCAACAGGCTAAGGCGCCAGCCACATACACCTGAGCTGGCAGGTTCAAATCCAGCCCTGGCCTGCCAAACAATAATGACGTCCGGCTGCAACCAAAAAATGGCTGGGCGTTGTGACGGGTGCCCTGTAGTCCCAGCTACTTGGGAGGTGGAGGCAGGAGACTCGCTTGAGCCCAGGAATTGGAGGTTGGTGTGAGCTGTGATGTCACGGCAATCTACCTAGGGTGACAGCTTGTGGCTCTGTCTCAAAAAAAAAAAAAAAAAAGAATTTATTATTTATCTTCATGGACAGTTTTACCAATTCCCAGAATGCTACATGAATACAATAACATCCTTGATAGAAGAATTTAAGAAAAAGTTCATCTACAGTGTCAAATAATCTGTGGAATGTATTGCTCTAAGAACTTTTTTTTTTTTTTTTTTAGAAAGAGCATCAAGCTTTCACCCTGGGAATAGTGCTGTGGCAGCACACATAACACCAACCACCAAATCCTGGGATCAAGCGAGTCTCCTGCCTCCGCCTCCCAAGTAGCTGGGACTACAGGCGCCCGCCACAACGCCCGGTCATTTTTTGGTTGCAACAGTCATTGTTGTTTGGCGGGCGTGGGCTGGATTTGAAACCGCCAGCTCAGGTGTATGTGGCTGGTGCTTTAGCCCGTTG
>CAUYRH010079507.1:0-13797 GCA_963574655.1 Perodicticus potto
CAGAGACTCAAGCTGTCACCCTGGATAGGGTGGATAGGGTGCCATGGCATCTCAGATCACAGCAACCTCCAATTCCTGGGCTCAAGTGAGTCTCCTGCCTCTGCCTCCCAAGTAACTGGGACTACAGGCGCCCGCCACAACGCCCGGCCATTTTTTGGTTGCAGCCATCATTGTTGTTTGGCGGGCCTGGGCTGGATTCGAACCTGCCAGCTCAGGTGTACGTGGCTGGCGCCTTAGCCCACTGAGCCACAGGCGCCGAGCCAACCCACAAGTTTTTATTATTTCTGTTAAATACACACAGTTTAAAGAAGAGAAAAAAAGCCCTTTGTACTTACTCAGGTATTTACTATTTTCCATGGCTTTTATCCCTTCCTAAGGATTTGCATTCCCCTCTGGTATAATTTACTGTTAGCCTGAAGAACTTCCTCCAGCATTTTTCCTCCTAATGGTCTCTATGTTGCCCTGAGTAGAGTGCAGTGGCATCACAGCTCACAGCAACCTCAAACTCTTGAGCTCAAGTGCTCACCCTGCCTCAGCCTCCGGAGTAGCTGGAACTAGATGCACCTGCCACGATGCCCTGTTAGTTTTTCTATTTTTTTTTTTTAGGAGACAGGTCTCACTTTTTCTTTTTTCTTTTTATTAAATCATAGCTGTGTACATTAGTGCAATCAAGGGGTACAATGTGCTGGCTTCATATACATTCTGAAACATTTTCATCAAACTGTTTAACATAGCCTTCATGGCATTATCTTAGTTATTGTATGAAGACGTTTGTATTCTGCATTTAGTAAGTTTGGCCTGTACCCTTCCAAGATGAACCGTAGGTGTGGCCCCACCAATTACCTTCCCTCGACCCAGCCTCCCCCCTTCCCTCTCCTCCCCTGCCCCTTTCCCCATATTCTTGTGCTATAATTGGGTTATAACCTTTATCTGAAAGCTATAAATTAGTTTCATAGTACGGCTGTGTACATTGGATACTTTTTCTTCATTCTTGAGATACTTTGCTAAGAAGAATATGTTCCACCTCCATCCATGTAAATATGAAAGAGGTAAAGTCTCCATCTTTCTTTAAGGCTGCATAATATTCCATGGTGTCCATGTACCACAATTTATTAATCCATTCATGGGTCGATGGGCACTTGGGCTTCTTCCATGACTTAGCAATTATGAATTGGGCTGCAATAAACACTCTGGTACAGATGTCTTGCTCAAGCTAGTCTTGAACTCCTGAGCTCAAAGGATCCACCTGCCTCAGCCTCCTATAGTGCTAAGATTACAGATGAGAATACTCTCACTAGGTAGAGACTTCTGGGGTGACTTTTCTCTCCCGTTTAGTATGTTAAGGATGCCATTGATCTGTTTTCTGGCCTCCGCTGTTTCTAATGAGAGAGGTAACAGTCTCAAGTTGTGGCTCCCTCGTTTCCTCTAGCTGATTTCAAGCTTTCCTCTGTAATTTGGTCTTCAGTAGGACTATGAAAGTACCTAGCTGGGGTGTTCTTTGTATTAATCCTGCTTATCATTCACTGAACTTCTCAAATCTGCAAATTTACATCAGCAAGTTTGGGAACTTTTTAAGACATTATTTCTTCACCTCTTCTCTCTGCCCCATACTTTCTCTTCTTCTCCTGGGAGGGCAATTATGTATAAGTTAAACCTTTTGATACTATCCCATAGGTCCAAAATTACCTTTTGGTGTGTTTTATCTTGAATCTGTTGTTCTTTTGAGATTAGCTTCAAGTTCCCTGACTCCCATTACTTCCATTCTATTAAGCTCAACTAGTGTTTTCTTTCAGATAAGTTTCAGTTCTAGAATTTCCAGTTCAAAACAATCTCTATTAATTACTCTGCTACAGTTTACTATCATTTCCTTCATTCATTCAGAGATGGGAGTCGGGGGAGGCTGTCAACCAGGCTGGAGTGCAGCGGCACAGGGCTAGGTGTCCTCCAATTCGGCCTCCTGAGTAGTTGGGATTATGCGTACATGCTATAGCACTTTTTTTTTTTTGCAGTTTTTGGCCGGGGCTGGGTTTGAACCCATGACCTCCAGTATATGGGGCCGGCGCCCTACTCCTTTGAGCCACAGACACTGCCCACACCTAACCTTTTTTTTCTTTTAAAGGGACATAATCGTGCTCTGTTGCCAGGCTGGTCTCAAACTCCTGGCCTCAAGTGATTCTCCTACTTCAGCCTCCTATCTTTTCATTCATTGTAACTTTTTTTTTACACTCTTGAACATAGTTTTTAATAGCTGCTTTAGTATCTCTGAATGGAAATTCTTGGGGTTGGTCTCCTTCAATTGTGTTTTCTCTTGAGAATGAGCCATGATTTGTTTATCCACATACATATCCAGATATATTCATATAATTTTGGATCGTATCCTAGACATTATGTTTGGTGTATACTTTATTGTTGAATGCAATGGTAAAACCATCTTCTTTGCAGTAGGGAGTAACTTAATTTTAGTTCCGTTCTTTCAGCCTTATCTGTCCATGCGTAGTTCAGTTATCAACCGGAGATGTGAGCAGAGTTTATATACAGAATTTGGGCATCCCCTCTCTGGCTCTATTTCCCCCTTCACTCTCAAAAGGCTGTTGTTGCTCTAAATCTATTCTTTCTTCAAGTCAGCAAGACTACAGATTTTACATTGGAGGTTACCTGCCCTGCATGGTGCACATTGAGACCTGACCTCAGCCTGAAAGTGGTCAAACAAAACAAAAAAACCCCAAATGGGCTCAGTGCCTATGGCTCAGCGGGCTAAGGCGCCAGCCACATACACCTGAGCTGGCGGGTTCGAATCCAGCCCCGGACCGCCAAACAACAATGATGGCTGCAAAAAAAATGGCCAGGCGTTGTGGCAGGCGCCTGTCGTCCCAGCTACTTGGGAAGCGGAGGCAGGAGACTCGATTGAGCCAAGGAATTGGAGGTTGCTGTGAGCTGTGATGCAACAGCTCTCTATCCAGGGTGACAGCTTGAGGCTCTGTCTCAAAAAAAAAAAAAAAAAAAAAAAACCGAAATGAATCAGGATATCATACAGTATGGTATCCCTTTTCCGGTTACTGTCGACCCTCCAGTTTTGGCCTGCTTTTGGTCACTTTTAGTACTTTAAGAAACTGGTTTTTTAAAGAAGCGTTTCCCCCAGAACTTATAGTTTTTATTGCTAAAGAATTAGTCCAATAGTAACTATCTCTCTCTGCCAGAAACATTAAGTTATTTGGTTTCTCCCCAATATTTTCTAATGACATTTTCAAACATCAAAGTTGTAAGAATTTTATAGTGGCAACTTGTAAATCTACCACCTAGATGGTATGGCTAAATTTTTCTATGCTTGCTTTATTATTATGTCTGCCTATCCATTAATACACCTTACATTTTATGCATTTCAAAGTAAACTACATTGGTATCACTGTGTGGTGTCTAAAAACAGTTATAAGAAACTATACACATACAATACTTGCCCCTAAATACCTCATGAACATCATTAGCTGGAGTTCAACAATTGTTTCATTTTCTTTCTGGTAACAATTTACACACCATGGATACACACATAAAAGCTGTACATTGTGTTTTTATTAAATCAGCTCTATTTAGCTATAATTCATATATAATAAAAATTATCAATTTGGTATATAATTCCAGTTTTGTTAAATGTAATCAATGTTACAATCCTAACAGCAACAAAAGTTCCTTTATGTAACCAGTCCCTTCTCCTCACCCTTGCCCTAGCTGCTTTTTAAAGCTTCTCAGTTCTCCTCTGAGCAGAAGTCAGGGTCCACTCCCAAGATCTGGAATTAGAGACCACAGGGAGAGGATATTCACTGCCAGGTATGTCCTGGAGTGCCAGAGAAGAAAAGAATGGAAAAAGGGAACCAGGGCTCAGGCTGGGTTCTTTACAAGTGTCTCCTGATTGTCTCCAGAAAGGTGTTAAGTGGCTCATTAAGCTGCATGGCCCAATCCTCTACCTAAAGACAGATTCTACTAATCCAAGCACAACTGAAGATGCCCATTTCTTTTTTCTTTTTTTTTTTTGAGACAGAGCCTCAAGCTGTCACCCTGGATAGAGTGCTGTGGCATCACAACTCACCAGCAACCTCCAACTCCTGGGCTCATGTGAGTCTCTTGCCTCTGCCTCCCAAGTAGCTGGGACTGCAGGCGCCCGCCACAACGCCCGGCCATTTTTATTTTTTTGGTTGTAGCCGTCATTGTTGTTTGGCAGGCCCGGGCTGGATTTGAACCTGCCAGCTCAGGTGTACATGGCTGGTGCCTTAGCCCATTGAGCCACGAAGATGCCCATTTCTTGATGGGATGCAGAAACTTGCTCTCATCATCTTTAAGAAGAATAAAACCTTCGGTCCATATACTTCTTTGAGCCTTTAGTTTTATCATTTATAAATAGGACTTCCTCCCAGAAGTGAAATGGAGCATTGCCTGGCACATAGTAGACACTCAAATATTTACTGCATGAATGTATCTGGCAAATGGTAAAACTCCTAGTCAAGTAATTATTTTAAATCCCCATCATGTTGTTTCTGATATTGAAAGAAGGTGGTTGTACATCCTCTGCAAATTTAAGAGCTACTTATGTCAAATTTAGACATTTTTGTGTCTAAAAACTTGTATGACCCCTTCTTCTGCACAGGTGACCTCTCCCTGGCAACTTCTCTGCAAATTTGCAGAGCTATTCAGTGGCCAGCCACTAGCCTGCCCATCCTTCCCATGCTGACCGACTGCCACCCCCCACCAGCAGCTGCCCTTTCCCTGCTTCTTCCCTACCCCTTCAGATTCTCTCTTCCCTTCTCCCTGAGTTTAGTCAGGCACCAGAACTGAATGCTCAGTGAGTCCCAGGAGGACTTAAGAACTGCTCATCACGAGGGGGCTTTACTGGACCACCAGGTAAGCCCAGCTGTTCCCTCCCCAGGGAAAGGTCCTCATCTCCGCCTTGTCCCTCCTCACCAGCTATCAACTCACTATTGGGGTTCACATTAATACGCACTAATACCCAACCCCCAATCAGATGCTGCCCTTTCTTTGTGGGAGGCAGCAAGAATTGTAAATGCAGTATTTTCGGGACAGGAAGTATGCAGGTCAGGTCTAGGGAGGTGTGCATCTGAGACAGTGTCTATAGATGGAGACTTTTTATGAACACAGACCCTTTTTGTGGGATCCAAGGGCGTCCTGCTGCACTGCTACGCCAGGACACTTAAATCTACCTGTTCTCCAGAAACAACTGGCGTTTAGTAGTCTGAAAGCTCTATCTGTGGAAGAATGCTTGTTTCCAAAGGCATGCCTTTATTTCTACGCTTGTGTAACCATTCTCTCAGGTGTCCTGGAGACTGTTGGTTCCAATACTGATAACAAGAATGAATCATTTCTACTCACATTTCTGGAGTTTTTGCCACTGAGGCAGGAAGGACAGGTATTAGTCCTGTTCTTATGGGTGAAAAAAAGGAAAACTCAGAGGCATTAAATGATTAGCCTAAAGTCTCACAGCTTGGCAGCAGCAGAGATGGGGCAGACCCAACCTTTTTTCTGCCACACATTGGAAGAATAAGAGTTGTCTCGGGCCACACATTAAATACACAGATACTCTCATGTGTAGTTATCTATTGATTTCATATTAAGGTGGGGGAGGGGTAAGCAGAGAGGGGAGGGGGAGGGGAATTGGTAAGCTCTCACTCAGCGGACACAATGTAAGGGTACACAGCACACCCTCTGGAGACTCAACCAGAACTTGAACTTTACCTAATACACACATACACACAATGAAAGGTAATCATTTGTAACCTCACATTACTCTGAAATAAAAAAATAAATACTAACAGCTGATGAGAAAAAGGAAAGGTCTGTGCACACTTTTCATAATATCTGATGTCATAGATAAGCAAAATAGTCAATCTGTATGACATCCCTGGTAGATAATGGTGCCTTGTTGAGGAGTCACCCATCAAGCTTCAGTCAACGCTCTAGTCATTACCAGGTGACTTCCTGTCTTCACTCAGGGTGGATAAACTATCAAACCTGGGAAGGAAGATGTTTTACACCATAACCCTGATCATACTGATACATATATAAATCAAAGCTGTAATAATAACTGTGCTATGCGCAGATATTTTCATTAAAAAGTGCTGGTCATGATCCACTAAACTTGTATCATGATTCATGAATGGGGATTTCATGATCCACTAATGCAGTGGTTCTCAACCTTTCTCATGCTGCAGCCCTTTAATATAGTTTCGGTGGGTCGCAACCCACAGGTTGAGAACCACTAAAGTGTTGTGACCCAGAGTTTGAAAAAATCACTGTTCTTGAACATTCAGATCACAAGGGTTCATGTAGTTAATGCAGTTCCCCTGAGAACCTTGGATTTTAAAAATGTCTCTACTTGGTCTCCTTTTGCTTTTAAATAAATTCTACATGTTTGTACACATTAAGGAAGAGGCATGAAAAGATTTCTCTGGTACTGTGTTAATACTTCACCTAGAGACACTTCTTGCCCTGGAGAAATGAACATCAGGCATTCCTCACCTGTCTTTGCACTTCCCTTCTGCTCCCTCCCTAGCCCCCCTCCAGCAGGGTCGCCCCAGGATCTGGAGGGACAGCATCAGGGATGGACGTGAGACTAAAGACAGCCAATCAGGTGTTATCGGGAGGGTTTGGAGCTGTCCGTATTTTCTGTTCTCTGGAATGACCTGGGAGATAGGATGCTAAAGTTATGGGACAATTTCAGCCTCCAGGTGCGGCCAGCTAGCTTGAGAATAATGCCCATCCTCTCCGGAAAGCAGAGCTGAAACTTGGAGATGTTACATTAGGGAACCCCTGGCTCCAGTACAGTTACTAGACTTGGGTCAAAGCCTCTTTCATTGCACAAACCTAATAAAGCTCACTTCTGTCATTACAAAAGAATCTTGACTAATATACCCATAAGAAATATTGATAAAATGTTGAATAGCAAATATTTAAGAGGCTTCTAAATGTTACCAATGTCAATTATGACTAAAACAAAATCATTCAGTTCTTACGTTAATCTGTAAAGAACCTATCAGCGAATCGCCATCTAAGGCATCCACAGTGGCATAATTTAGATCCTCAGGCTGGGAAAGTGATGGCACTGGCTTAGCTAGGATGGACACGACACCACAGACAAGGCACAGCTCTGGTTCATTACCTACATGTGCGACCTTAAACCTGATTTTTCTTTTTTTTTTTTTTGAGACAGAGCCTCAAGCTGTCACCCTGGATAGAGCCGTGTCATGACAGTTCACAGCAACCTCCAATTCCTGGGTTCAAGCGAGTCTCCTGCCTCCACCTCCCAAGTAGCTGAGACTATAGGCGCCCGCCACAACGCCCAGCCATTTTTTGGTTGCAGCCGTCATTGTTGTTTGGCGGGCCTGGCCTGGATTCAAACCCACCAGCTCAGGTGTACGTGGCTGGTGCCTTAGCCCGTTGAGCCACAGGCACCGAGCCACTTTTCTCTCTTATAAAATGAACATGGTTTCACCTGTTCCAAAGTATGATGAAGATGTACATAAAGTTACCTACGATCATAAATGACCCATGTAATAAACGGCCTATGGATTCAATTTCTCCCCTGCCTTTTCTAGGCTTCTCTCTGTTCATGTGTATTAAAACAGGAGACTAGTCCAGGTGCCCTCCGTATTTTTTTTTTTTTTTTATTAAATCATAGCTGTGTACATTAATGCAATCATGGGGTACAATGTGCTGGTTTTATATACAATTTGAAATATTTTCATCCAATTGGTTAACATAGCTTTCATGGCCTTTTCTTAGTTATTGTGTTTAGATATTTACATTCTACATTTAGTAAGTTTCACCTGTAGTCTTCTAAGATAAACTGCAATGGGGCTCTTTGAAAACCTTGTTACAAAGGAGACAGGAGGCACTAAACTAAGTGCCTTAGATACAAGAACCATAAACATTGGTCAGATTGTCATTTCACAGGAGCTTCTAATAGGCCTAAAGCAAAGGTGTAATTTACATCTATCAGTGGGATTCTGCTTTGAAACAGATGTGCCTAGGACTCTGTAACATACATGAGTTACACGGGACTTGCTTGCTTTGCCCCCACCCCCCACCCCCGTCTGGGCCATGTCCAGTACCGCAGGAGGTGTTCTCACCTTGTCCTGTCCCAACACTGCATTTCCTGGACTGCCTCTTGCCCTCCCAGCCTCTGGCATCTCCCATGCTGCCTTCTGTTTTGACACCAGCCTCATTTCTCCTGCTCCCTGCTTTACATATAGTGAGTGAACAGAAACCACAGGTTTCAGTCCCAGAATTTAACAGAACATTAGTAGTGCAAAGTGTTCAGCCCTTGATGCTCTAACTTGAAAGAAGCCTGTTCTGCTGGCAGTTAGGTTGGCTTTAATAATTCAGTGGCTCAGTCCTGCATGCTGATGTGACATTTAGTGGGTGATTTTATGTGCTGCTGGTTGGTTCTGCCACGCGAATCCTGACTTGCTATTATAGTGGATGAAAGCACAGCCAGTCTCATAGCTACACAGGTACAGACCACACATGCAAAGCCTGATCCTCGGCTGGAGCTTGGGAACGTTTGCTACATCTGCTGCCCAGACTCTCACAGCAGCACAGCATGATGCTGCAGCTGAACCAACTGGGTTCAAATCCCAGCTCTGCCAATTTCCAGTGGCAAGTTGTTGGGCGACTTTGGACAAATTATCAGTTTCTTTGTACATGAGAACAATGATAGTAAACACTTGATAGAGTTATAAAGATTAGTTAATAAACAAAACAGAGACAATTCCTGGCACAAAATGCTCAGTACTTGCTGGTGAGTGTCAACAATCAGGGGCCAGTGGACGTTACCCTCACAAGTGACCACCGGCCTCCAGGTGGGTTCTGTTTATGTCATTGCTAGCACTTCCTAGGACCTGCTGGGGTGCAGATGACCTCTAATGTGACCTTTAAATTATTTTTGGTGTGTGAAACCTGTTATATAAACAAAGGCCATGTAAGACATAACTTTACTAGCTGATAGAAATGCACTAAGAAATTGTATAGTTAGTTTGCAATACTCGATCCTGGATGCTGCCTGAAATAAGTGGGCTACTAAACTCAGAAAACTTGTCAAAATTTTACCATTAGATCTGACCTAGGCACAATATGAAGTTAGCACCATATTAATTCAGAAAGTCACATAATAGTGTACTTAACTGTTGAGGTTAACGTCTACCAAGGAATCCAGGAAAGTGACGTTTCATCTGTGTGCACTTTCCAGGCAGCAGAACTGAGTTTGGTTCCACTGCTTATTGTGGGACCTTATGTCCCTTGAATCTTAGTTTCCTCATCTATAAAATAGGGCTATTTATGGTCTGTTCTTCAGAAGACTGATGTGAGGATTAAGTGTAAAGTGCTGAAATAGTTTCCACGGGAAGAACGGAGGAAACATTAACTGTTACTGTTACCTAGAAAAATACAGCCTCCCCAACTAGTCAACTCCAGGGTTGATGAAAAATAGGTAGCTTTCCCAAGGAGTATGTTAATTAAAACATCCCATTTCCCTCCCTCACCCCGAGAGGCGGGTGGCAGTCCGTTCCTCCCCCCGTAACTTCATGACAAAGGAGGAGACAAGGAATCTTCCCACCAGAATGGGAGGTGAGTGAGCTCCTTTCAGTCACCATGCGTCAGGGTTGACAGTTCTCTACCTCAACATTTTTTAGGCATCTTTGATGCTCAAGCACTCAACATGTTCTGTTGAAATTTATCACCTGGTGTGGAAATCTCGTTAGGCTTTCAGTTACATTGATTCCCACAAATGGATGTAAGACCGAAAGAGATACAACTTTCTATAATCTTTGTCCATATGTAGAAAATCTTTCTCAGACAATGAATCTCCTACATTGGCAGTATATGAAGAAGTTGGTTGGACCTTTTATGAGATTTGTCCTTAGCAGCTATAAAGCCGCCTAACGCTGAATATGCTAACTCATCATTCCCATGAAAGGGTGGGAGGAGATGGGGAAAAAAGGATAAACAGAGGCACGCAGCTTCACACAGACAGAGGGAGGTGAGGGCCTCCTCAGGTAGGGAGACATGACGGTTAGACCCATCCTGGAAATAACAGCAGCACCGTTTCCTCAAAACATCAGCAGGCATGTTGTACTCAGCCCCATTAAAAAAAGGACCAAATGGGTCAAACTGCTTGTTTTATGTTCCCATTCTTGACTATTCTTGTGACATTGTTTTATTTCCCAGAAAGCACATGGCAGTGACTGTACCTGCACTGGCCTGGCCCGGCCCGGCCCTGCCTGTCCCTGAGCCCATGCTCACCTTGGCAAGGGGCGTAGGACAGCTGACAGGGGTTGGGCCAAGACACGTACTAAGTGCAAACTCCTTGACCATGGACTTCCCCTCATATGACCTCAAGGTAAGGTAACCCAGCCCTTTCTGTACGCCTCATGTTTTCTTTTCCAGAATGGCCTCCCAGGTCCCCACTGGGTATAGATAACTATTCCAAATGTGTTTGGTGGCCCAGGGCGTCTTTGTGCTAAGAGCCAGCACTCATAGCAATTTGAGTGTTGTGACATCCACACAACTGATTTTGTATTCTAAAACTCTATCTGTCCACAATGGATTAGAGAAAAAATGGCACATCTCCTCAGTCTATGACACTGCTGGGAAACTGAGTTCACCTAGAAGTTAAGAGAAGAGGCTTTACATATTCCTTACCTGGGTTCAGATACTGAAGGGCACTTGAGTGAGACTGTCTCAAAAAAAGAAAAGGACGGAGTCTGTGGCTCAGTGGGTAGGGCGCTGGCTCCATATAATGAGGGTGGTGAGCTCGAACCCAGCCCTGGCCAAACTGCAACAAAAAAATAGCCAGGTGTTGTGGCAGGTGCCTATAGTCCCAGCTACTCCAGAGGCTGAGGCAAGAGAATTGCCTAAGCCCAGGAGTTGGAGGTTGCTGTGAGCTGTGCCACTGCACTCTACCGAGGGCGATAAAGTAAGACTTTGTCTCTACAAAAACAAACAAACAAACAAACAAAATAATGACCCTGGACACTTTTTTCTTTTTTTGAGACAGCCTCACTCTTCTGTTGCCCTGGATAGAGGGCCATGGTGTCATAGCTCACAGCAACCTCAAACTCTTAGGCTTAAGCGATCCTCTTGCCTCAGCCTCCCAGAGTGCCTGGATTACAGGTATGAGCCAGTGCACCTGGTCTACAAACACTTTTTGAATCCACATTTCCTTATAGGAAGAATGAGGATAATCCCAAGGAACTAACAGTAGCAATCATGTGTACTATTTTCATTTTGTGCATGCACGGCTCTATGCACTTTACACGGACTCACTCACTAGAAACATCAAAGGGTATTAATAACACCACCTTCATTTTACAGTTGGGACCAATACACAGAGAAACAACCTGGTCTAGGCTGCCCAGCCAGTGAGTGGCAGAGCTGGGATTCAAAGTCCATTGCCCAACTCCATCTCTGACCCACTTTGCCAACTCACCTCCCTGTGCTGTTAAGTGGATTAGATGAACAGTGTACCCAACTGAGTCCACACAGCTATCATCCTGACCGGCCAGGTCCTGCTCCCAAGGACTAACCTGCTTGCAGCTATCCAGATGCCCTGTGACTGACAGGCTTGTCTGCTATTGCCCCCCAACCGGGGTGGGACCACCATTACTGGTGAGAAGCACAGGTTCTTTGCTACAGTCCTTTGGACACCCAGATCAAACCACAGGCACCTGGTCTGGGCAGGCCTCACCACAATGACATCGGCTTTCACCACTCACCTCCCCACCCCGCCCTCCCATTTCCTTCCATGGCAGTTGAGCTCATCTAATGTACGGTTTGAATGTTCTTGTATGTAAAGGGCAGGGTCAGAAAAGGTATAAATTTTCATTTTTTTTGTGAAACAAACGGGTTAAATTAATTTAGGGCTTTTCAACTTTTTCTTTTTTTAAAGCAAAAGTCTTAACCTCCTCCCCCATTATATCCAAATATGTAAAACAGATAAAGCAGAGCTTCTCCCTGCAGGGGAGGCCCTGAGCCATGCCTGCCTGCTTCCCTCCAGCATGGCACCCCACGCCACTCCATCCCTCAAGGGGCCTTTACAGGTACCTTTGGAAAATCCTGGACCCCCGAAGAACAGTTTGAAAGACTATTTTTAAAAATCTTTCAAAACTACCATTCAACGCTCTCCTAAATTATAAGATAAAGAGGCTAGTGGCAAACCGGAAATCAGCCTCATGAGGAAGAAAACAAACAAGGTCCAAAGTACCCTAGGGAGAACCCGAAGCACACAAAAAGATACTCAGAGGTGAGTGACCTTGGGGACATCGGAACCTTTCTAGGCCTTAGTTTCCTCACTTGTGAATTAAAGATACCAAGTTAAATCACCTTTTAGGATTTCTTCTAAGTAAAATACTTGTGTGCTTCTTACGATTCTATGAGCTTTCTTCTCTGAAAACTTCTGGAAATAGACCACTCATTTACCCTGGGAAATGAGTGAGGAAGCAGCAGGAGGTTGGGCGAGCGGACCTATCTGTAAGCAGCAAGGCAGCCAGCAGCACGCTGCAGAGAGAGGAAAAGCCTTGTGAAGTTAAGGCTGAAAGCTGCAGAGAGTCAATTCAGCCCATTGTGTCTGAAGGGTAACTAGACTCAGGAGAAACCTGAAGCCCATGGACATTTCCAGACTATCATCCAGCAACCCCAAGAGACACACTCAGCTAAAGGGGGCCACAGGTAAAAAACAAATGATTGTGTCCTTCCTTGGAAAGTTCTGGTTAGGGGCGGTGCCTGTGGCTCAGTGAGTAGGGTGCTGGCCCCATGTACTGAGGGTAGCAGGTTCAAACCTGGCCCTAGTCAAACTGCAATAAAAAAAAAAAAATTGCTGGGCATTATGGCAGGCACCTGTAGTCCCAGCTACTCGGAGGTTGAGGTGAAAGAACTGCCTAAGCCCAAGAGCTGGTGGTTGCTGTGAGCTGTGATGCCATGGCACTCTATCGAGAGTGACAAAGTAAGACTCTGTCTCTTAAAAAAATAAATAAAGTTCTGGTTGGATGAAGAGCAACTTTCCAGATGGAGAGTGAAAGCACAACACACATCAAGCTTTAGTTCTAAACAGTGACACCGCCATGAGATTCTATGTCACGGTGCGGATGATTTTCTATCTACATACAGGTCGAGCATTTCTAAAAATCCAAAAGCATTTCCCCCAAATCCAAAATCTGAAAGGCTCTAAACTCTAAAACTTTTTGAGAACTGACATGATGTTCAAGTGGAAAAATTCACAACTGATCTTTTGTGACAAAAGTTGTAGTTGAAACTTTGTTTCATGAACAAAATTAAAAATATTACGTAAAGTTACCTTCCAGCTATGTGCATATGAAACAAATGAATTTTGTGGTAGAATTGGGTCTTATCCTCAAGGTATCTTATATATATGCCAACATTCCAAAATCTGAAAAACTTTTGGGTGCAAGTGTTTCAGATTAGGGATACTCAAGCTATGTTACATTTTAACATTGTGAAGTTTAATAGTTTTCTTTCCAAAGCATATAAAAGTGAATTAAGAAAAAAAAATTTTTAAGTGAGAATGAAAAGCACAACCAACATCCATGTTTGTAAGAGCAACCTTTGCAAAGAGTTTTGTAGAGGTGCAAACAAGACTTTAAGGGAAGTGAATATCCAGTACAAACAAGATCATTCAATGTTGGGGCTCAGGGTCTTACATTTAAATTTCAGTGCTTTAAGTCTCTCAGGAAGGTACCCACATGTTCCCATGTGTATCTGGTGCTTTGATATAAGGAATGT
>CAUYRH010079510.1:0-30685 GCA_963574655.1 Perodicticus potto
GTCCCAGCTACTTGGGAGGCGGAGGCAGGAGACTCACTTGAGCCCAGGAATTGGAGGTTGCTGTGAGCTGTGATGCCACAGCACTCTATCCAAGGTGACAGCTTGAGGCTCTGTCTCAAAAAAAAAAAAAAAAAAAAAGTCCGGAATAGGACATGTATCTGATCCTGAAGCTTTTTTTCTTAATTACTTAAATACTACATGGCTTTTGCATTCATTCTCCTCTATCCAGTGACAAATTCCTAACAGGGAACATTTACTGAGTGCTCACCGTGTGCCAAGTGCTTTATCAAATTAACTTACCCTAGGAGGTGTGGGAAAGAGATATCCAGCTACTAAAAGTGGTGCTGGACCCTGAGCCCAGGCCCAGCTGATTCTGGGGGTCTTGGTTCTTTTTCTTTTCACAGATGGCCCAATAGAATAGGTGCTTGTGAATCCCTTGGTGATCAGGAGTTTTTAAGGTTATTTGTGTCTCACTTTTAAGCTTATGCTTTCTCTAAATTCCGCTATACAATCACAGAGTCACTGTTCCAGAATCTCTGCTGGTGATAAGCAGTGAGCCAGGTATGATCTATTAGCTTCTATCTTGCATATCACCATTGCCCAAAGATAGGAAGCTCAAAGCCCATCCTGAAGACCAATGATTGCAGGGCAGCTCAAAGGCTCTCAATTTTGCCTTCTCTTTCCCAAAAAGGATGCTCCATAATACACCAACTATGCCCCTGGGTGAGCATGTAAAATGGATGGAAGGAAGCAGGCCCCCTCTGGCTCTAAGGGCAGCAACAATGCCAATGCTCTCAGTTACTGAGTTGCCCCCTTTACAGCTGTGGCTCACTGCTATTTCTTTATTACTTGGTTTACAATGGGAAAACCAATAGGAGCAAAACAATAGGTTCTCTTGCCTGGATAAAATCCTTTTTGGTAATCGTCACAGGAGCTAGCTAGTTGTCTCTCCCTCTAACAAACCTCTCTGTGCACAAGTTCAATTCCCTACAGTTTACTAGAACTTATTTAGGATTCTTAGACTCATGGTTGAACTTCTTTCTGATGATCATCTAATAAAAAGGAACTGGGAGCTTTTGCAAAAGGTCATCTAAGGACAAGTAGCTCTTTCCTTACCATGCTAGTAATTTGCCAAAATGTGCGTCCATAAAGAAAAGAAAATCTTAATAGAGAGCAGAACCACAGAATGTCCACTAAATTGAAGTCTACACTCTGACATGTTATATAATTGACCAGCCAGCCCTGACTGAGGTTTCTGAAAAGCCATCGGTATCTCCCAAACAAATCCCAGGGTAGCTATCACAAGCAGCAAACTGAGATGCAGGTCATGCTTTCAACGTGGTCTCTGAGGGCCAGGAGGAAGCAGTCTGCACTGACAACATAGAGGAGGAAAGGAAGCATGAGTAGGGAATGTCACCTTGGAATCTGTGGCCAGGAGAACTGTACCATCCTCACGAATCAAAGGCTGCTGGATGTTCACAAGCATCCCTGGATCAAGAAGACCCGTTTGTCTATTAAAAACATAAAGAAACCCAGAGTAGCTTCCAACATTTTACATACAGTATGATCATGCCGCATTAACCTGTCCCTTCCCTATGTATCAACTGTCTTAATAATAGAAAAGTTGTAATTAGACTCAAGCACTGAGTGACTGAATGTCCCCCTTCTCTGCAATGAGATGTGCACAGAGTCAGGACCACAGCTTCAGACAGGATGAAACACACAGGCACATCCCCAGGGCTTTCCAGACTGACTGCAGCCTGTGGCCAGTCTGTCAAGAAAAGTTAACTTGATCTTCAGAAAATCAACTCCAGCTCTCCATATGATACATTTTAGATTTCTTGTTCCCTCTTTCTGTTCCTTTTAAAATAAGGTCAGTAGACTACATTTAAAAATGTACAAATTAACCTGCGGCACTATCTGGCACCTCAGTTCACCTTAAACCTTTAGTCTACTGCAAAAAAAGCCACGATCTTAAATGTCAGAACAATTGTTTTCCTATATAAATGATGTCTAAACTGAAAAACAAAATCTGAGTCCCAACACTGGAAAACTTCTGACACCATTTTAAAACAGGAATCCTCTGGCCTGTTTAGATGTATGACCAACCGGCTCCAGATGGAGTGGAATGAGGCAAGACAAGGTATAAGGCTATGGCAGGTGCACTGGGAGTCACACCAGCACCCTTTCCAGGAAGCATTCATGCCTCCTCTGACCGGCTCCAAAGGCTGACTGCAGTGACAGCAGGGAACTAACCTGGCTCCATCTTTGTCTGCCACAAATGTGGGAGTGGCTATAAGAGGACTTCTCAGGTCCTTTCGGATATAGATTTTTTCAGTTGAAGCAGCACAGTTGCTTGGTTTCTCCCGTTGCACATCAAAGGGCTTCCGTTCACTCTGTACAGCTTAAATCACAATATAAATATTCATGTTTAAAGAAAAGATTCATATCAATAAACACCATATCCCTCATGGTAAGGCAAGGAGTCTTCCTTAGTAAATACATTACTGTAAGGGTGATAAGCTCTGGTGCTACATTTGTCTAGCTCAGCTTTTGCAGTGGACTTTTCAGCCTAAGGTGAGAGAATGCAAAACCAAACCATGCCATTTCAAATCTGAAGGCATAATAAACAGCTGAAGATGGTGGGCCCTGCACAGTATCTACATTGCTCTGGAGCCCCCCAGTGAGTCCTCGGGGTTTTCACTTCTTGCAGTTAACAAAATGGACTCACTCTAGGATAGATAAGAAATGCCCATCTTCAAGTGGGTCCTCAATTTGTCCCGTGCCACGAATTGTAGCAGAAACACCTGGCTTCTGTTTAATGGGTATCAGTTTTATATCAGTCTCCCTTCAGCAATCCAGTAAAAGAGGTAGAGTTCAGGTGCAGTGGCTCACGCCCGTAATCCCAGCACTTTGGGAAGCCAAGATGGGAGGAGCTCAGGAGTTGGAGCTCAATCAATCCTTTGATGAAGCAAGTGTTTGATGAAGCCACTGCACTCTAGCCTGGGCAGCAGAACAAGACCCTGTCTTGAAACAAAAACAAAGAACAGGCATACGTGCCAAAAGCAACCAAAGGAAATGAAGACTTTTCTTTTCTTTTTGAGATAGAGTCTCACTCTGTCGCCTTGGGTAGAGTGCCATGGAATCATCATAGCTCACAGTAACCTCAGTCTCTTGGGCTCAAGTGATCCCCTTGCTTCAGCCTCCCGAGTAGCTGGGACTACAAGTGCCCACCTGGTTAGTTTTTCTATTTTTAGTAGAGATGGGGTCTTGCTCTTGCTCAGGTTGGTTTTGAACTTGAGTTCAGGCAATCCACCTGCCTTGGTCTCCTACAGTGCTAGGATTACAAGTGTGAGCCACTGAGCCTGGCCTTGAAAACGAACGCTTTTTAAAAGAAAGAAGAGTATTTAGATATCCTGTTAACTGAAATCCATATAAGTCTTGAGTTTGCAGCTATAGCTGTGATTACAGAAAAATGATTTCAGTCACTGCTCTGAGTAAAAAATTCACTATTGAGAAAAAAAGCACAGTTTGGCAATATAAGCTAGTCCCACACCAAGCCAGACCATGTATTTATTCACTCTGAGGAAAGAGTACTATCACTGGAGAAGATGAAAACATCATATTAGGCAAAAATTAGGTTGATATTACTAATTTCTCAAAGAACACATTTCCATCTGTTCCAGTGAATTTTGCATTTCCTATTCCCAGAAATTCAAACACCAGCACTGAAATATATCGGTTTTCCGTCTTCCTAAGGAACTGTGCAGAAGATGAGAGAGCCATACAGAAACTTCGGCAGGAATCTGCAGTCCTGGACCCAGGACCATCCTGGTCTAGGTGAGCATATATCCCATCCTCTGCTAACCTTCATTTTCTGCTATGGTCTTAGTGCCCACCTCTGCTCTCCTTAGATTTCTCTTTGCTGCCTGTCTTGTTTCCTGCTCTTTGTGTTTCACCACTAGCGAGGGAACTGACCTCATGCTGATTGGTCCCTGCGAGTGAGGGATACCTAACCCTCCCAATTCTGGCTACAGGAACGGAGAGGAGGGGCTTGAGGCTTTCCCTGGCTCCCCACATCCAGGAGCAATAGATGTCCCTTCAGAACCCCAGTGACACAGAGGCTTGGCAGAGGGCCCAAAGGAAAGTACAGGGGCTAAGAAAACAGTCAGTAAGAGGAGGCTCCTTTAATCCTCAGGAGCATGATGGAAGTGAGGGAAGGGGCTCTAGTGCACGGATGAGGATCCTGTGGCTGAGAGAGGCTACAAGTTTTCCCAGGCCTCAGAGCTGGAGCTGGGTGTGGTAAAAGCTTTCCTTCAAAGTCTGTGCTCACACTACTCCACTGTGTTGCCTCCTGATTTATCTAGAATAAGGCTTTTCACCATGAGAACTCACCAACCCCAGCAGCGTTAGCTCTGAATCACCTAGGTGACCCAGAAGGTAAACCCACATGAAGCTTGAGTGGACATTTTTTTTAAATGAAGTATTTTAAGGCCAGGCACAGAAACCTTCTTATTTTTTTGGAGAGACAGTCTCACTTTGTTACCCTTAGTAGATTGCCGTGGCATCACAGCTCACAGCAACCTCAAACTCTTGGGCTCAAGCTGGTCTCCAACCTGTGAGCTCAGGCAATCCACCCGCCTCGGCCTCCCAAGTGCTAGGACTATAGGCGTGAGCCACTGTGGCCGGCCCCAAACCCTTCCTTAATAGACTCTTGCTCACTCTCCCCTTCTCTGTTACTTCTTGAGGTTTTTAATACTGTTACTCACATTCCATTTTCATGCCCATCTCTAGGCATTTTTTCAGCCGGCAAAACTGACAACGGTTCCGGTGATGCTTATTGATGATGCAATCTTGGTTGCTCCGGCAGCTGTAAGTCAAATTCTTCCTCACGCTCCTTTTGAAGAAACCTTTGCAACCTTCACAACTGACAGCTCCATAGTGACGACCTGAAAGGAGAAAGAGTGCATGAAATTTTGTGGATTCACCATTAACAGGTGATCTGTCACCCTGTGACAATATTATCGAAGTGACTGGTACATACAGTGTCAGGCACCTATAGCCATGTGGATCACTGCAACCTGAACATTAAGCTAATACCACATCCTTCTTATAATTTCTCTGTAATCTTTCAAGCAGCTTTATGAGTTTGTGATGGAAATACTGAAGTTCAGACAGGTGACATGACAGTGGCATATGGCATGACCTTAATTCTTGTAGTACACAAAGTAGGAGCTCGCAGAGGAGGCTGACTCTGCTGCGCACTCTTGGTCCCAGCCCCACAGACCTGGGCTGTGCAGCTGCTTAGCACACAGAGGACATGTGTTCGTACTGTTTCAGCATATGGGGTCTCCCTCCTTTCCACATCTTGGGCTTTAGGCACCCCCTGAAGTGGTGGAATGGTCACAAGAAGAAGTTTGGGGACTGGGACTACTACAGGAAGACCCAAGGCAAAAGAAGGATACCACAGGGCTCACTACCCAGAGCTTTCTAGAAACATTGTCCTAGGAATACATTTATTCAACCATGTTTTTCCCCAATCCTGGTTATTTTGGTGTCTCTAACAGTATTTAAACTTATTTTGTATAATATGTATATTATAGTTGTACATATTTATGGGGTACAATAGATTGCACATGATTGTACAATTTTCATACATGTACATGTTATATAATGATGAAATCATAACCATCACCTCATGCATTTATCACTTCTTTGTGGTGAGGACATTCAAAAGCCTCTCTTCTAGATATTTGTAATACCAGAATGCTTATTGTTAACCATCCTACCCTGCAATAAGAATATCAGAATTTACTCCTACTACCTAGTTATAACTTAGTACCTGTTGACCAGTCTCCTTCATAGACTTCTCCCCTTTTCCAGTCTGTATCAACTTTTTTTTTTTTAGATTCCACATATAAGTGAGATAATGTGCTATTTGTCTTTCTGGGTCTGGCTTATTTCACTTAATGTGATGGCTTCCAGGTTTATCCATGTTGTTGCAAATGGCAGGATTTCATTGTTTTTTTATGGTGGGATAGTATTCTATTTGTTCATTTTCTCTGTCTATTCATCACTGTTAGATACTTGGTTTGATTCCCTGTCTTAGCTATTTTAAATCATGCTACAGTAAACATACAAGTGCAGACATCCCTTCAACATACAGATTCACTTCCTCTGGATATATACTTAGTAGTAAGATTAATGGATCACCTGGTAGTTCTATTTTTAATTTTTTGAAGAACCTGCATACAGTTTTTCATCATGGATGTAAAAATTTGCAATCCCACCAACACTGTGTAAATGTTCCCTTTTCTTCACATCTTCATCAACATTTGTCTTCTTTTTCTTTAATCTTTTTTTTTTTTTTTTTTTGTCTTCTGTTGTTGTTTTGATTATAGCCATTCTAACTGGAGTGAGGTAGTATCTGATTGTGGTGTTGATATGGGTTTCCCAGATGATTAGTGATGTTAAACACTTTTTCATGTATCTGTTAGACATCTGAATGTCTTCGTTTGAGAAATGTTTATTAAGGTCTTTTGCCCATTTTTAAATTGGGTTATTTGTTTTTGCTGTTAAGTTTCCTATGTATTCTGAATACTAACCCTTTGTATAGTCTGCAGTGTCTCTAACATCCAATTATCAATGATATTTAAAAGTGCCCCCTACCTCAGTTTACCCTTCCTAGTTCACGAAGTGCTTTCACACACATTATACCTCATTTGTTTCTCGCTGGGACTGACCATGGATATGCTCTTCTGGTTCTGTCTCGTTAGTATAATCCAAGTTCATAGCTACACTGCTAGGGAGGATACATTTCACAGGGTTACCATTTATGGTGGCTATAGAAGACCCCCATGTCTTAAGCTCTAGTGTGTGGAACCATTTCCCAAGTGTGCATTTAGAGGATCTCAATTTTGTTCTTTTAAGAAAAGTTGTGCTAAGGCTGGACATGGTGGCTCATGCCTGTAATCGTAGTGCTTTGGGAGGCTGAGGTGGGATGATCATTTGAGGCCAAGAGTTTGAGACCAGTGTGGGCAGTAGAGTGAGACTCCATTTCTCCAAAAATATTTAAAAATTAGCCAGGCATAGTAGTGTGCATTTGTAGTATCAGCTACTTAGGAGCCAGAGGCAAGAGGACTGCTTGAGCCAAGGAGTTGGAGGTTGCAGTAAGCTATAATGGTGTCACTGCAAGGCAGCATGGATGACACAGAGCAAGAACCTGTCTCTTAAAAAATAAGTTGTGGTAAAATTCCCTCTGTATATGTTGTTTTTCTTTTTCTTGCAGTGTCCTTCCTTGAGTTCTCTATTCCTCTGAATTATTCCAAGACCTATCTGGAGATAATGGCACTGAAATAGGCCATTGACCCACAATGACCCATGACTAGGCCTTTCCTTTAAGCTCAGAAGAAGACTGATAAATAGGGTGCCAAGCATACACTGCGGCCTTTTTGTTCATCCTTCACTTATTTGTTTAAAAGTTTGCAGAGTTCCTTCCCTTGCTGAGCAAGAAGATGGGAATATAGAGATGGATAGGTAAGACATGGTTTTTGCTCTAATAGTCTGATGGGGAAGACAGACATATAAAGAATTAATTATAAGAGAATGCAACGAGTGCTTAGACAGGTCTGTAGAAAAGGGCAATCAGGGCCACAGGCAGCACTGTTTATCTGCCTATGTGGGGTAGGTGAGGGCTTCAGGGAAGGGATAGCATGGGCAGGTTTACCAGGAAAAAGAATAGGGTTAGAGGCAGGCACCACTGGCTGAGAAATGGTCGTACCTGCAGGAGGGGAAACTGGAGCTTCTGATCTTAGACGCTTAGATGCTTCCTAAGAGATTTGGTATAATCTCCCTCCCCTTTTTTTTTTTTTGAGACAGAGCCTCAAGCTGTCACCCTAGGTAGAGTGGCGTGGCATCACAGCTCATAGCAACCTCCAACTCCTGGGCTTAAGCGATTCTCTTGCTTCACCCTCCCAAGTAGCTGAGACTACAGGCACCCGTCACAATGCCCGGCTATTTTTTTTTTCCCCTGGTTGTACTTGTCATTGTTGTTTGGCAGGACCGGGCTGGATTCGAACCTGCCAGCTCTGGTGTAGGTGGCTGGCACCTTAACTGCTTAAGCTACAGGCGCTGAGCCATAATCTCCCTTCTTAAAACCAAACCAAACAAATACAAACAAAACCAAACCAGCACTATAAAGTGTCCCAAATTTCTATAAATTCTGTGACCACAGCATAAAGTAGCCAAGCAGCCATCATAGAACTTAGGTCTGTGCCCCTGGCATCTCTGGAATTATTCCCTCATCAAATATTTCTCCATTCTCACCTGCCCGCCTTAGTAACCTGCCATGGCTCCTTAGTGCCAGTGAACCAAAATCTGAACTTTTGGGCCAGACTCTTTTCTAGTTTCCCTTTACCCACATCCTAACCTTGGACGTCTATGAGCTGTCTCCCAAGATAATAAACTCCCTGGGCCCTGGTTCCACTAGCTGCAATGCTCTTCTGCTTCACGCAACATACATACATTCAACCACCAAAACTCCCAGGTGTGATTGCCTCTATGGGGCCTTTTCTGACCTGAAGACTCTAACCAATGCTTCCTCCTCCAATACAGCAAAACTGTAGGTTACAATAAGGGGATGACAGAGGTAGTTATAGGTAGGATGATGTCAGACTATCCAAATAATACATCTTGTAAAAGGGCAAAGCACTGTGCTAATGTTAGTTAGATTAAAGAATTATTACTTTCTTACTAGCATATAAACACTATGCACTCAACCAAAATTTATAAAGCACAGGAAAGGTTTCTTGCTTTTTCCTTTTGATTCTAATAATCTGACAAACTGCTTTGCATATTTATATCACTAATAACAAAGAAAAGTGAAATTCATGGGTTTAAAATGAATTTTTTTAAGAGATGTGGTCTCACTGTATTGTCCGCACTGGACTTGAATTTCTGGGCCCAAGAGATCCTCCCACCTCAGCCTACCAACTAACTATGGGGCTAAAGGCATACACCACTGTGCCCAGTTCATGCTTGAAACCTACAAACCTACAGAAAATGTTCTTTCTAAATTAACTCCCTCCCCACCCACAACAGTTATTTCAAGCCATTGGTTCATGAATATCCGCCCGGTATACCCTGGGCTTACATACCAGAGGCTTTATCACCACAGACCACACAGTACTCTACCACCTGAGGCCGCTGGACATCTGCCTTCCCCAGCAAACGCTCCACAGAAGCAGAATCTGTGACGATCTAAGAGAAATCAGGAAACAAACAGGATGCCAATGAAAAACCAAGTCACTAAGGAAAGTAATATTTAACTATAAATTCCTAATCTTGGGTTTTTAACCTGGAGAACCCTGGGCAGAACTGGGAAAATTCCAGCTGACAACTTAATCTGACACCCAGAATGGCCTTGCTGCTCATCCAAGCTGCACCCCTTTGGCTGGGTGGTTTCTAGGATCAGGTCATGGTTTCTACTCGCCTGTCTAACACAGCCTTCTGTAATTGGGGACCACGTGGGGAATCACACATAAACACTCCAAAATAAAGATATTTAAAGTTCTTCTGGTGCTTTTCTTTCTTTCTTTCTTTTATTTTTTTTGAGACAGAGTCTCACTACATCACCCTTGGCAGAGTGCTGTGGTGTCATAGCTCAAGCAACCCCTAACTCTTGGGCTTAAGCGATTCTCTTGCTTCAGCCTCTCAGGTAGCTGGGACTACAGGTGCCTGCCACAATGCCTGGCTATTTTTTTGTTGTAGTTGTCACTGTTCTTATTGTTGTTTAGCAGGCCTGGGTTGGGTTCAAACTCCCCAGTGTATGTGGCTGGTGCCCTAACCGTTGAGCTACGGGTGCCGTGCCCTTCTGCTACTTCTCTATTCTTTTTTTTTTGTTTGTTTGTTTTTGAGACAGAGTCTCAAGCTGTCACCCTGGGTAAAATACTGTGGCATCATAGCTCACAGCAACCTCTAATTTTTGGGCTCAAGCAATCCTCTTGCTTCAGTTTTTCCATTTTTAGTACAAATGGGGTCTTGATTTTGCTTAGGCTGGTCTCGAACTCGTGAGCTCAAGCAATTAACCCGCCTTGGCCTCCCAGAGTGCTAGGATTACGCCTGGCCTGCTGTTCTATTCTTTTTTTGTTTTTTTTTTTGAGACAGAGTATCACTTTGTCATTTCTGGTAGAGTGCCATAGCATCACAGCTCACAGCAACTTCAGACTCTTTGGCTCAATGAATTCTCTTGCCTCGGCTCGCCGCCTATGGCTCAACGGGCTAAGGCGCCAGCCACGTACACCTGAGCTGGCGGGTTCGAATCCAGCCCGGCCCGCCAACAACAATGATGGCTGCAACCAAAAAATGGCTGGGCGTTGTGGCAGGCACCTGTAGTCCCAGCTTACTCAGAACGCAGAGGCAGGAGACTTGCCTGAGCCCAGGAATTGGAGGTTGCTATGAGCTGTGATGCCACGGCACTCTACCCAGGGTGACAGCTTGAGGCTCAGTATCAAAAAAAAAAAAAATTCAATTCTCTTGCCTCAGCCTCCTGAGTAGCTGGGACTATAAGCACCTGCCACAATGCCCACCTATTTTTAGAGACTGGGTCTTGCTCTAGCTCAGGGTGGTCTCAAACTCATAAGCACAGGTGATTCGCCCACGTTGGCCTCCCAGAGTGCTGGGATTACAGGCGTGAGCCACCGTACCTGCCCTGCTTTTCTATTCTCACCAAACAACTTGAACATAGGCAAAAAGGTGTATTTAGAAGAAATAACCAAGCTTTATTAATTAAATAACTAGGTCTCCCATTGAGGGAGGTGGTGGTGAAACAACTAGAGTGGATGACTTCTGAATCCTGTTTCTGCCTGTCATTTGTAGGTGACAGACAGTGCTACCCATGTGGGAGAGCACTGTAACTGATACCAATCTGAGAAAGGGAAAAATAGCTGTTATTAAAAAATGTACTTGAATTTGAGCCAATGATAAGCCATAAAATGATTTGCACATATACACAAACCATTAGGTAGAAACTTCTTGTGAAACATGCAACACATCAACAGCCATCCTTTAACAAACAAGGAGTACTCTAAATAAGCAGGGAGGAATTCCAATCTCAGATGCTCAGAATGTACTCTGGTAAAGGGTGAGACAGTATTTAGTAAGTGGAATGTAAGGTGTCTGAAAGTACAGTTCTGAAAGCTGAACCTATGAGTGTTCTGATCCCAGCTCAATCAGAAGAAAAAAAAGTCTTTCCTTAAGTTTTTCCATAGTAAAAAGCCCCTTCCCCAATACACTGATTCTTTTTTTTCTTTAAGACAGAGATTCACTTTGTTGCCCTTGGTAGAGTGCTGTCGCGTCAGGGCTCACAGTAACCTCAAACTCTTGGGCTTAAGTGATTCTCTTGCCTCAGCCTCCCAAGTAGCTGGGACCACAGGTGCCCTAACACCCTGATTCTTAGCAGCATTAATTGTAATAGGCAAAAGGTTGAAGCAATCCAAGTATCTACCAATAGATGAACCATATATCGTATACACACACAATGGAACATTATTCAGCCTTAACAAAGGAAGTAAATCTATAACATGCTACAACACGGACAAGTCTTGAAGACATTATGCTGAGTAAAAAAAAACTAGTCACAAAATGACAAATACTGTATGATTCCACTCGTGAGGTCCTTAAAGAAGTCACATTCACAAAGACACAGAGTAGAATGGTGAGTGTCAGGAGCTAGAGGGAGAGGAAAATGGGCAGAGTTATCATTCAGTGAATACAGTTTCAGTTTGGGATGATAAAAAAAGTGAGTTGAGGAGATGTATGGGGGTCCAATAATGTGAATATATGTAATACCACTACACTATACACCTAAAAATGGTTAAGATGGTAAGTTTTATATTATGTATTTTTTAAATCCCAAATTAAACAAAAATTAAAAACAACACAGATTCTAATTAAACATGTTCCATGCTTGGCCACCACAAGACAAATCTGTGCTGAGTCTCTGCTCTTTTAAGTGTTGAGTTAGGAAATACAGCACTTCCCCACCTCAAGCAAAGCTAAGCAACCAACCCTGCTTTCCTTCGACATCCTTGCTGTGGACTGTCCCCAGCTCCATCTTGCCTTGCCAGAGTAGGGTAACCAGAGCAGAGATGGAGACAAGAACTGTGGGGATCTCCAGAGCCAGCAGTTCACAAGAGCGAGTAGACAGAATGAACAGCTGGGACTAGGTCCAATGATCCGGACAAGACAGAGGTAGGAATTAGGAACAAGTCAATTCTCATCTGGCTGTGGCCAGCCCTAGGTCTTTAAAATATCATGGGCCCAGCAATGCCACTGTGTGGCCTTAGTTAAGAACAATTCTCCAGGGTGGATGTGGTGCTCATGCCTATAATCCTAGCACTCTGGAAGACGAAGGTGGGAGGATCACTTGAGCTGAGGAGTTTGAGACAAGCCTGAGAAAGAATGAGACCCTATCTCTACTAAAAATGGAAAATCTAGCTGGGCATTGTGGCAGGTGCCTATAGTCCCAGCTACTTGGGAGGCTGAGGCAAGAGGATTGCTTGAGCCTAAGAGTTGGAGGTTGCTGTGAGCTATGATCACATCAGGGCACTCTAGCCAGGGCAATGGAGTAAGACTGTCTCAAAAAAAAAAAAAAAGAACCATTCTCCAGTGGGCTTGGGGCTAGCTTGCTCCTGCCAGTCTCCTGTGGCCCCTGATTTTTCTTGACTCACCCCTTTTCCTCTGAGCATTATTGCTGACTGTCCTCTGGGCCTTATCTCTTGTTTGCTGGCAAAGCAGCAATCTACCATGTTTGCAGGACCTCAAACAACCTTCCAGAGATGGATTTGGCTTCCAAGACAGAGGTAAGAACAAGTCACGAACAAGTTCAACAGCTGAAAAAAATACCTGTGAAAAGACTTTACCTGGATCCTGCCAGGGACAAGGTTGTCTGAGGTGGTGAATATGAGTTGCTTGGCACTGGATGTCTCTGGGGAAGCCAGGATCACCTTCCCAGTTCCAGCTCCATCTGGGCTGGTCAGGATAAACTGTTGTTTGGGGGATCCGGAGGCGTCCACTGCGGTGACTATCTGGATCTTCTGTCCTGTCTGCTGGTCTGTCACAATCTGTAAGACACAACGTGTGTAGGCTGCTATGATGGAGTGTCATGAGACCCATGCACTTGTAGGCAGTGCTCAAAAGTGGTGACTACAAATACCAGTCTTCAGTTAAGGCTGGTCCCAGATGCAGTTCCACCAGTCCATGTGAAGTGAGAAAAATAAAACACAATAGTGAGCTTTTCAGATAGGAAATTTCATAAAGCTATTAGTCTAGGATTCTGTCTTTCCTATTATATATAGAATTCAAGTGCCCTTTCTTTTATGAAACGAAGATAATAGTAAATAATGGTAAGTTTAACGTAATTAAACTTGTCCTAGCATAATAAAAAGAATGTAGGCAACTCTAACTCTTGAAATGCTATTAATTTACAAAATCCAAACATCTAGGATCGATTCCTTTAAAGAAGTATTACTTCTAAGGGAAGGTCCTGTAAACAATGTTGCCTCAGGGTGACAGAATATAGGGTTCCTGACTGACCACACACCCAATTCACTCCCACTTCCAGCCCATGAGGTCTTTAAGATAGAGACCACATCCTATTCAAATGTTCCCTGGACCGCATCCGCCCGTAGCTCAGTGGGTAGGGCGATGGCCACACACCCCGAGGCTGGTGGGTTTGAACCCGGCCCAGACCAGCTAAAACAACAATGACAAACTGCAACAAAAAAAGGAGCCAGGCGTTGTGGCGGGTGCCTGTAGTCCCAGGAGCTACTTGGGAGGCTAAGGCAAGAGAATCGCTTTAGCACAAGAGTTTGAGGTTGGTATAAGCTGTGATGCCACAGCACTCTACCCAGGGCGATAGCTTGAGACTCTGTCTTTAAAAAAGAAAAAAAAAGGCTGTTTCCCAGGGCCAGCACAGGGGCTGGCACATGGGGAGAAGATAAAAGGTTGTGGGAGACACTGAAGGCAGTGGGCACTGACTCCAGAGAAGTCAGGACCCTGATTCCTCCGGAGGCTCCTGCCATTCAGGAGCCACAGCTAACAGGGTCACCTCTTCCAAGACTCCCTAACTACTTCAGTCATGATAAAAACAGTATGACAAAAGTGATTGCTCCTATTCTTGCTCATGAAGTTCTCTGAAGTACTGCTAGTCCCCACCTCACCTCTCCCCTAGGCTAGGTCACCCTGGCTTGAGCACTGCTGCCTCTCCCTGAAACACTCTCAGGCCTTCACTGCACACAGGACCCTCATGCTGCTGTTGCCAGGTCTTGGGCAAGGGGAGCTGTGCTGAGTCTCTGACTGGAACCCAGTTTCCCACAGCACTGTACAGTACAATTGTGGGCAAGTCTGTCACCTACACCACCTCCTTCCTGAAAGACTTGTGAAATGGAACTCCAGGGTTCAGACAACAAACTCACACAGTCTAACACAACAGCTCTGGTCAACTGTCCAATATGGAAAATCAAATAATGTTGGTTGGTTTAAAATAAAACGACACTGGCAAGAAAAGATTCAATTATTTAGCAAGTGTTTATTGAGCACCCTCTACAGTCAAGTGGGGAAAACAGATAATGAACACTGAATAAAGGATATTAGTCAGTGGCATGTGCCCTGGAGAACACAGAGAGAGCATGGTGTCAGGAAGGAGGCAGAAGGCCAACTTTATGAGGACAGACCTCCCTGAGTGAGTGAGGAAAGAAATGAAGGAGGCAGGAGAGGAAGTCATGCGAAGATTTGCAAAGTGTACTGTAGGCTGGTGTTGTGGCACAGGAAAGAGCTGCAGTAGGATGACTGAGAATCCCCCAAGATTCAACTTGGGCCAGAGGCAGAGGGAAAAATGTCGCTGGGAAATTAACATGCAGAGTTTTTGTGAAAGTCTGCTGAGACCCGGAGAGACAGACAGTTATGGGCAGTTAAGTGCTATCCTGATTCACATTCTTAGGACGTTTTTATTTAAGATTTCAGGGAGTGTATTTACAGAATGAAGAAGTAAAGAGCTAACAGTTTCATGACTCAATCATGTGGGTGGTCTTTTGATTATGAAAAAGGTCATCAGGGTGGCAGCACTAAATTATAGAATAATTCTCAAGGGCAGAACTAAGTAGGTAATACAGTTGCCTTAGATGGGAGAAGAACAATTATGGTTACAGCATTCAGGCTAGACTGTCTTGGCTGAAGGGTAATTTTTAATCCCCTTCTAACGCTAATGGTATCCCATCTCTCCAATAAGCTGCTGAATTTTACTCAGATGTCCCCAAACTAGTTTTCTGTCTATTCTGGCACACATTCCAAACCCCTCGCCACCATAGCTTAGGCGTGCTGAGCAGGGGGCTGAGGACCTGGGCCATGCCCACCTGAGTCCTCTGGAATATATTCTGCCTGTATTATATTTCTACCCACAGGCTGAGGGTACAGTGAGTGCAAGACCAGAGAGAACAGCGCATGGCATCATAAGATGCAATGATGAATCCCTTCCTAGCTGATTGCTGGGAACTAACTCCTAAACATCATCGTTTCTAACCAGAGTCAAAATATCTTGAAGGATTAAGAAGAAGAGATGTACAGAGAAGGAAAGGAAGTAACTTTCCTTGTTATAACCTGTTATTATAACCCAGAATCTACCAAAAAGGTTTAACACGATACAGAAAATCTTGTGAAAAGAACTGCCTTTCAAAAAACTTCCCTACTGACTGGGCATAGTGTCTCACACTTGTAATCCTAGCACCCTGGGAGGCCTAGGCAGGCGAATACTTGAGCTCAGGAGTTCGAAATCAGCCTGAGCAAAGTAAGACCCCATCTCTACTAAAAATAGAAAAACTAGCCAGGAGTTGTAGTGGGTGCCTATAGTTCTAGCTACTCAGGAGACTGAGATAAGAGAATCACTAAAACCTATGAGTTAGAGGTTGCTGTGAGCTATGATGCTACAGGACTCAAGCCCAGGGTGAGCTGAATGAGAGCATGTCTCAAACAAAAAAACAAAATGAAAAAAACTTCCCTACCCAATCTTCAAACTGAGGCACTGCAGACACAGGCTGATTGAAACACACTTCTCTCAGCTGGCACAGAACGAATTCCTGCCTTACAAGAACATGATGGTCTTTGGAAGGCCCTCATAACCTTGAGATGCGCAAGTCAAGTGTTCTACTTTCTTTCCATATCTGTCAATTCTTATTTCCTTCCTAAACTGTTTTCTCTGTTAAGAAATGGAAGAGCGGTTCGGCACTTGTAGCTCAGCGGCTAGGGCACCAGCCATATACACCAGAGCTGGCGGGCTTGAACCCAGCCCTGGTCTGCCAAACAACAATGACAATTACAATAAAAATTAAAAAAAAAAATAACTGGGCATTGTGGAGGGTGCCTGTAGTCCTAGCTACTTGGGAGACTGAGGCAAGAGAATTGCTTAAGCCCAGGAGTTAGAGGTTGCTGTGAGCTGTGATGCCACAGCATTCTACTGAGGGTGATGTAGTGAGACACTGTCTCAAAAAAAAAAAAAAAAAAAAAGGAATAGCCATGTGATTGACAGGGGTCTTCAATTACCAAGGAAACCCAAGGCAAGGCTAGTAATTTCTTTGCCCTTGGGGTGTTCAGACACAACGCACTTGGCACCCGAGCACACACAGCTAAGTAGCTACTATGTCATTTCCTTTTATGCTCTTCCCCGGTCTCATGGTTGAGGAGTGGCAGGAGGAGCCATGGAAGGGGCTGGAAGGTAGGAGAGACTGGGTATGGACGGGGACAGCTGCTTGATGGCACCACATAATATATTCTAAAGCCCAGCTTATTCTTTTCCTTTTTTTCCCCTAAAACTCAGGGTTATATAAATTCAATGAATTATAATTTTTTTTGTTTATTTTTTTGTTCATCCTCCCCTTTCCAGGTCACTTCTGGGACAAAACTGAAAATGTAGACAGGAAAAAAAAAAATCCACCCCCGCCTCAGAATACCCTACTAGAATCCCAAAGCAAAGACCTTGTTAACAAACATTTGCAGACATTTTCCTATTTAATGAGACTGAGGAAGCATCAAATTGCTAGGATATATCCGAATTCATTTAATGTAAGGCACTTGTGTAGGAATGGAGGAGAGGTTGTTATGGGTAGAATTATTATGCCCCCAAAGATATTTACCTGGTAATGTGAACTTATTTGGAAACAGGGTCTTTGTAAACATAATCGAGTTCAGATGTAGTCATACTGGATTACGGTGGGCCCTAAATTCAATGACCGGTGTCTTTATGAGAAAGTCATGTGACAATGGAGGCAGACTGGAGCAATTCAGCTACAAGCAAGCAAGGAATGCCCAGGACTGCTGGCAACTATCAGAAGTTAAGAGGCAAGGAGGGATCCTCTCCTAGATGCTTAAGAGGGCATGGTCCTCCCGACACCTTAAATTCAGAATTCTGGCCTCCAGAACCAAGAGAGAGTACGTTTCTGTTGTTTTAAGCTACCAAGTTTGTGGTAATTTCTTATGGTAGCCCTAGGAACCTAAGAGGCAAATTTGATTTAATTTCTCTATTTGGAACAAATCTTCCTACACCTTGCCTGTAAACAGTAAGAAACTAGGAACAGGGGAGTAATGAAATGTAAGGAAGGATATCCCCTTTTCTGTATGATTTGTAATGCCCTCCATGGCTTAGCTACACAATCAGAGCTGCTGTAACACTTGCTGTGAAAAGGTTGATTTGTTCCAACATGAGTGGTTAGTTAGTGAATAATTTCAGCATAATGCGCATATTGCGTTTGTTTGTGCATGCTTTCCTTCATGAGAAACACTAGGTAAATATGGAAAATAACACCTAGCTGAAGTGTGGGTTATACCCACCCATCTAGTGTGGTAACTTTCCCTTTGATTTCAGATCACCCTCTGTCTACCATTCATGAGATGCAATCCTCCCCATCCCCACAAGAAACTGCAGGGCTTTTTCAAGTTGAAGTACCATATTTATTGAAGTCATTGTTTTTAACCACTTGCAGTTTTAGATTCATTACCTGTTTTTCAATGTATTACTGACAAAGTTTTTGAGTATTGTGCCGCTAACCCATTTTTCACCACGAAGTCCTGTGGTTTTCATTGCACAATTCTGTATAGCATGGGAATTTTAGGAATGCACTTGCCACATTATAGCAGAGCTGACTGTATTCCACCAAGCCAAGGCACTTTCAAGTTCTAACCCCAAAGGACCTTGGAGTAACTTGACACACTGCCATTCTCCTCCATGGGCACCCATTCATTATTTCTATTGTAAAGAAATGCCTGAAAACGAATGACCTGCAGGCAAAAACCAGCCACTGGGTAGATTTTGTTTGACTTCCTAAAGATTAAATTGTTTAAGAAACTGGTTGCCAACATCTAAATTTTGAGTATTTTACCCTAAAAATAAGATTCACAGTTCTCTTGACAAACTGGAAGCTCTGGCCATCCTAGGCTAAAGTTCTCCCATGGTACCACCTGGCAGGAGCTGGGCACAGTTAGCTGCCCTCTGGATGGAGCATGGGCTCTCCCGTTCTGCCCACTCTTCACCTTGCCTACCTCCCTCACTGCAGAACCTCAGTTTGTGATCCTGACTGTCCCAATTTGGATTGGTTATGTAAGCCCTTGAGCCCCACTTTATGTATCTATAAAAAAGGATGGCTAGGAAAGTGAAATGATACCATGTGTGTGCTCTTGGTACATGACCCAGAGCATGTGACAGGGCCTGTGTACAAGAATTTCCCCCATTTAAGCTCCTACATATTTCTCTTCTCACTCAGAAAGTCTGGTCTTACCCGTTTCATGTCATCAAATCTCCCATTAAGTCAAGACTTTCCGCTATGACTCAGTCCCTCTTTCATTCATTCTTCAAATAGAGAGATCTGTACCGTGCCAGGCAGCATGCTAGACAAAAGCGCACGGAGATGGCTCTTGCACTCAAGAATTTTTAGTTCAGTGGAAGAGACTGGCAATAAATGAGTAAACAAACCAGTTAGTAAACGGTTTCAATCTATAGGACATGTTATAAGGGAAAAGATCAAGTTGAATACCACAAGAACTTAACTTTAGAAAAAGATGTCAGAGAAGGCCTCTGTGACAAGGGCTGTTTTAGCTAAGATTCAAAGTTGAGGAGAAGGCAACCTCCTCAGAGGTTGAATAAATGATCAGTGAAAAGTATGTCCTAAGCAAAGGGAAATGTTCTGACACATGGAAAGACCTGAAGGGAAGGAGCTCCTGGAATTGCTGTTAGGCTCATGGACAAACAAGAGTAGCCCGGCAGCCCATAGAGGAAGGTGGGCTGCCCCTGCTGGAGTCTGGATTTCATTTTAAGTATAAGGGGAAGCTATTTAAGGGCTTGTCTCCTTGCCCTTAACCAGTTCTTCAGATTTCATATACTATTTTATATACACAGTAGAATCTCTTTAAGTTGACCACCCAAAGGACTGTAACATACAGAGGTGGTCAAAAAACTAGGTCTACTGTACTGATAAGTATATGTGGTACATGTCCAGTCTGTGAAAATTAGGTCAACTTAATGAGGTGGTCAGTGTAGGGAGGTGGCTAGCTATGGAGATTCTCCTGTTTACACACACACACACACATACACACACATGCATATGCACACTATTTCCTGCAATATATATAGACTTGCTAAGTATGAGATGTCCACATCGATATGTCAAGTAAGCTACTAGAGATCAGTTCAAAGTAGACTTCTGGTTTCAACTTCAATAGGTAAAGAACTTGGAGTTGTCTGTGTGTACTCAATAAGCAAAGCTGGGCTAACTTTGGGTTTTCTTGGGCCCATCAGAGAACTGAGTTTGCAGGGCCAACTGCCATCCCAAAATCTGGAGACAGGTGGTGAATTCAGAGTCACAGGAGATCTGCCTGCCTGGAGTAGAAGCTGTAAGAGCCATGGCTGGTAGGAACACGTAAGCAGAAACTTTGATGAACTGCGGGAGGCTGAGTGTGGACTAGCACGGGAGTGAGAAACTCCCTCCCCAACATACACACTTTCATGGGTTTTACCCCACTTGGTTATTATGGTAAAGGGCTGGGAAAGATCTTCTGGTGGCTCTGGCAGGGGAAGAAGTGAGTAGAGCCTTCTCCAAAATAAAAGCCTATGTTCAAGAGGAAAGGGTGTTATCTCATAAGTAAGAAAATTTCTCTCACTCCAGCCTCCTCTAGCCTTCCTGCTTCATGTAAAGGGGAAGCAAGGGGAATTAAGAAACATTTGTCAAGGTCATAGCCCAAGGGCACAGGCCTACTAAAATTCTGAGATTTAATCATGGAATTATATTAAAAGAAAGCTTCCCTCCTACACCTTTCCACCATACCCACAGGACTCCAGGGTAGTAACAGTGGATTATAGCTAGAAGAGCTGAGAAGGAATATCTAGGGACACCCAAAGTCAAGAGGGGAGCCAAAACAAGGACACTACAGGAATCTGAAGCCTCTGACACCTGTGATGGTAATGTTTAATGTTACATAGCTCAGCTGCTAGCCAGACAGACTCCTCAAATAAATCCTCACATTATAGGTATATTCACTTCAGTTCTTATTACACAATATGGACATGGTTTGGCCTTCAACAAAAATTTATAAAGCATGCCAAAAGTTGAGAAAAACGGTTTGAAGAGACAAAACGAGAATCAGAACCAGACTCAGATGTGATACAAATATTAGGATTATAAGACAAAGAGTTACATGTTAAGGGCTCTACTATAAACAAAAGACAACATGTAAGAACAGGAAGGAAAACTAAACCAACTGAACAGAACATCCAAGAATCTTAGGATAAGTTCAAAAGATGTAACATACATGTAATTGGAATACCAGAAGGAGGAAAATGAAGAAGAAATATCTGAAACAATAATGGCTGATAATTTTCCAGAATTAATGACAGACACCAACTGTAGATTCTGAAGTTCAGAAACACCGAGAAGAATATTGAAAAATTACATGTAGACATCCTATATCTATAATGACAAACACAAACTAAAGACAGGCTTAATTCTGTTGAAAATAAGAATAAGACAGCTCTCCCTCTCCTTTTCCTTTCAGTATTTCTTTCTTTGTCCTGTTCAGTTGCATGTAAATCTTCATTGTGGTTTGATAAACCTCTTGTCTAAGAACTCAGGAATGTTGTCTCAAGGACTTAGCTCCCTTATCTTTTAGTTCCTATAGAGCCATGTTTTTCAACCTTTTTTATCTCACGGCACACTTGAACCTATTGAACTTAAGAATTAAACTTCTGCAGCACACTGAAACTTTGTTAATCAAAAAAAAAAAAAAGTTTAAAAAAAAATATATACTTACTGTGCTTTGAACTTCTTTCAAAAATAATTTCATAATGGTTCGGTGTCCGTAGCCCAGTGGTTAGGGACCGGCCACATACACTGGGGCTAGTGGGCTCGAACCTGGCCCAGGCCTGCTAAAGAACAATGACAACAACAACAAAATAGCCGGGTGTTGTGGCGGGCACCTTTAGTACCAGCTACTTGGGAGGCTAAGGCAAGAGAATTACTTAAGTTCAAGAGACTGAGGTTGCTATCTCAGGGTGAAAAAGTGAGACTCTGTCTCAAAAAAAAAAAAAAAGTTTAATTAATGATCTTTAAACATTTTCATGGCACACCTTACATCCTTTCATGGCACACCAGTGTGCCACAGCACACCGGTTGAAAATCATTGCTGTAGAGGTAAGAGGCTAATTTATTTCCAATTTGCAAAACTATCGCTATCATAAAGTTATGAGAAATTTGTTTCTCCTCCAGCCAAAGGCAATTAGCTAATACAGGTAGGCCTCCCCAGTTTCTATAGTAACATTAAAATCTTAAAAACCCTTTCGGAATGGATTGTACCTGCTTGGCTATATAAAAGGGTAAAATTCTTTTGTGCCTTTATGGGCTCTTAATGAATTACCTGTGATACACATCATATTCTGGCTTAATGCTTATTCAATAATAAAACAATTTTCTGTCTCTATGATCTTTGTGAAGAGGTTTTCTGGATTGGGAGAAGATTTTGTTTTAATTATATTTCTTCAACATACTCAATGTGCAGGAACCCAAAGACAATGAGAAAATTTTGAAAGAATCCAGAGGAGAAAAACCCCTTACCTATAAAATTAAGATTTGCAGCAGACTTCTTATCAGAAACCAAGTAAGCAAAAAGAAGAGTGACATATTTCAAATGTGGAAAGAAACTACCAAACTAGAATTCTATATTTGGCTAACGCACACTTTGGAAGTGAAGAAGGCTGGCATGGTAGCTCAAGGCTGTAATCCCTAGCACATTGAGAGGCTAAAGGCCAGGGGTTTAAGACCAGCCTGAGCACTAAAGCAAGTAGCTGGATGTGGTATGGCATGCCTGTAGTCCCAGCTGCTTGGAAGGCTGAGGCAGGGAGATTGCTAGAGCCAGGAGTTTGAGGTTGCTGTGAGCTATGATGATGCCAGTGCACTCTTGCCTGGGTGACAGAGCCATATGCTATCTCAAAAACAGAAATGAAGGAGAGTCCATTAATGAAGGAATGTATAAACAAACTGTTATACACACACACACAAAAAGGAATGAAGTACTAAAACATTGTACTAAGTGAAATAACCCTGAAAACAAAGGTCATGAACTGTATGTTTCCATTTGTATGAAATACCAAAAATCAATACCTCCATAGACAGAAGATGCAGATTGGTGGTTTCCAGGGATTAGGGAGAAAGAATAAAGAGGAACTGTGTAGTGCATACAGTGTTTCCTTTTGGGGTGATGAAAATGTTTTGGAACTAGTTGCACAACATTGTCAATGCTCTAAAATGCCACTTAATTGTTCATTCAAAATGGTTAGTTTTGGCTCGGCGCCCATAGCACAGTGGTTATGGACTCAGCCTCATACACCGAAGGTGATGGGTAGGAACCCAGCCTGGGCCAACTAAATAACTGCAACAACAACAACAAAAACAGCCGGACGTTGTGACAGGCACCTGTAGTTCTAGTTACTTGGGAGGCTGAGGCAAGAGAATCGCTTAAGCTCAAGAGTTTGAGGTTGCTGTGAGCTGTGATGCCATAGCACTCTTCTGAGGGCGACATGAGACTCTGTCTCAAAAAAAAAAAATGACTAGTTTTATATTATGTGAATTTCAGTGAATTTTTATTTTTTTAAACTGATAAGTGAAGCTGAGGCTGAGAAATGAAGACCTTCTCAGACAAATAAAAATTAAAGGAATTCATTGCTAGCAGACCTGCCCTATGAGAAATATCAAAATGTATTCTTTGGGCAGAAGGAAAAAAATCATACAGTCCAAAACTTGAATCTACATAAAGAATGATGAGTGCCATAGAAAAATACATAAAGGGGCTCGGCGCCTGTGGCTCAAGCGGCTAAGGCGCCAGCCATATACAGAGTTGGTGGGTTCGAATCCAGCCCAGGCCCGCCAAACAACAATGACAGCTGCAACCAAAAAATGGCCGGGCGTTGTGGCGTGTGCCTGTAGTCCCAGCTACTTGGCAGGCGGAGGTAAGAGACTCGTCTGAGCTCAGGAATTGGAGATTGCTATGAGCTGTGATGCCACGGCACTCTATCCAGGGTGACAGCTTGAGGCTCTGTCTCAAAAACAAAAAAAAGAAAGAAAAATACATAAAGACAAAATGAAATCTCACTTTTCTTATTTATAATTGATCTAAAAAATAACTTTAAATTAATGATAGTTATAATATATTGGGCAATTATAGTACATGGACAAATAAAATGAATGACAGCAATGTAACAAGGGACAGAAGGAAGACAGAAGGGACAGAAGACTCTGTTATAAGCTACCTGCATTACATATGAAACAGAACAGTGTAGTTTGAAAGTAGACTTAGATTAGTTAAAAGGTATATTGTAAACTCAGGGGCACCAACAAAAAACATTTAAAACAAGTATATTTAATGTACTAAGAAAGGAGATAAAAGGAATAACAAATTGCTCAACAGAATCAGAGAAGCAGGAGAAGAAATCTCTGACAATGAACAGAAAACATTTATGCCAACATATCAATAATCACTTTAAATGTGAATGATCTTCATATACCAATGACAAGACAGATTGTTGTTTGGGTGAAAAAATAAGACCCAAATATATCCTGCCTACTGGAAACCCATTACACACACACACACAGAGTAAACGGATGGACTATGGATGGACTAGCTGAGCATAGTGGAAAATGGTTGTAGTTCCAGCTACTTGGAGGCTAAGGGGAGAGGATTGCTTGAACTCAGGGGTTTGAGATTATAGTGTACAATGTTTGCCCCATAAATAACCACTGCACTCTAGCCTGAACAACATAGCGAGACCATGTTTAAAAAAAAAAACAACTAAAAATATACCATGCTAACACTCATGAAAATAAAGCTGGGTAACTATTAATTTCAGAGAAAGTAGTCTTCAGAATGAGGAAAGTATGCATAAAAAGGGGTGTCACAAAATAAGAAAGGAGTCAATCCTCCAAAAAGACCTAAACAAAACATGTATGCACCAGGCTCAGTGCTTGTAGCACAGTGGTTACGGCACTGGCCACACGTACTAAGGCTGGCCACATGTTGTTTAGCCTGGGCCAGCTAAACAATGACAACTGCAACAACCAAAAAATAGCCAGGCATTGTGGCAGCGCCTGTAGTCCCAGCCTCTTAGGAGGCTGAGGCAAGAGAATCGCTTAAGAGACACTGTCTCAAAAAAAAAAACAAAAACCCCAAAACAAATATGTATTCACTGAACACCTAACAACAGAGCATCAAAGAGAGGGAAAAACTGATAGAATTGCAAGAAGAAATAGAGAATCAACAGTTATAGCTGGCCTTTTAATTCAGTTTGCTGAGATAAAAACGAATCTTTAATCCACCATCAATATATTATCCCTTCTTCCCAGCTTGTTGCCTACAAGTTTAATAGCCATACATACCTTTTCTTTGTTCAGAGTGGTAAACAAACACTCAATAGGTCAGAGGCAGGTTCAGAGCTCAGGGGAAGACTAAACTTCCCATAAGTGACTAGCAACTAGTTAATAGTAGCAACACTAGTAATAAAAGTTACCCATGTAGATAACTAATACATATTGAACATTATTATGTGCCAGGCACCATTCTTAGCATTTTACAAGCAGTATCCCATTGATTCCTCACAGTAACCTTATGAAGCAAGTGCTACTACTATGTACATTTTCCAAATGAAAAAAAGCGAGGCTATGAAGAGCTAATTGACCAAGGACAGAAAAACTATTAAGTGGGACAATGGATCTGACTTCAAGCGGGGGCCCTTGTTCTTCACTACAGTATATTATATCCTAATATAATGGCACTCAATTTGGTAGCAAATAAGTAATGAAATGGTACTTCATCCCAACAGTTTCAAACAACAGTTCTGACTTTTGCTTTAAAAGTAAGTTAGCTAGGGTGGTGCCTGTGGCTCAAAGGAGTAGGGCGCCAGGTCCATATGCTGGAGGTGGCGGGTTCATACCCAGCCCTGGCCAAAAATCACAAAATAAATAAATAAATAAATAAATAAATAAATAAATATTAAAAAAAGTAATAAATAAAAGTAAGTTAGCTAAATGACTGTAAATTTTTTTCCTTAACATTTTTTTTTTTTTTTTGAGACAGAGTCTCACTATGTCGCCCTCAGGAGAGTGCCATAGCATCACAGCTCACAGTAACCTCCAACTCCTGGGCTTAAGTGCTTCTCTTGCCTCAGCCTCCCAAGCAGCTGGGAATACAGGTGACCACCACTATGCCTGGCCTTTTTTTGTTGTAGTTATTACTGTTGTATAGCAGGCCCGGACTGGGTTCTAACCCACTAGACCCATGCCATGTGGCTGGCACTCTAACCATTTAGCAACAGGCACTGAGCCTTTCCTTAACTTTTTAAGAATAAATGAGGTTGTTCTGTACTTGGTGCCCAAGAGATACAACTATTTAGTAAAACCCTTAAGAAGGTTTATGGCTGGAAGAGATTTGGGGAAGGCATAGCTGCTCTTGGCAGGTGGCTAGAACAGAGAGACTGATGCAGGTACCTGAATGCGCTGAGGTGAGGCTACAGCAGAGTCGGTGGAGATTATCTGGATGCGCGGGGAGGGGCTGGTCATCCCTGGAGATTCCGGCCGAGAAGTTTGTGTACGGGGTACCTGCAGGCGAAAAGTGGGCTAGATCACAAAGGGTTTGAGAATGATGCCCAGTGTTGGCCTGAGGACCATGCCTCTTGCTTTTACTGTGGCCTTGAGTGGTAAGTTTGTATAGTTACGAGGTACAGACCCAAGATGACAAAGGAAATCAGTGAGATATTGCCATAGGATGACACCAAGAAAACATAATCTTGAAATAGTATTTCTAATGTTGAAAATGTAAGAAAAAGTGAAAGGAATTTTCAGTTCTGTTTTATGCAACTTTAATAAAGTAAAAAGCTATATAACCTTTTAGAGATAGTCTTTGAAAAACTGTCACCGTCTCCAAGTTGTAAAATACTTCTTTAAGATGGTAGTTTCTAGAGAAGGGCTCATTTTTTTGTACTATATGATCTGCTGGAACAGAGAAAGGTTCTTAAAATAGTCCAGGGGATGACAAACCAAACTAGCATTACACCGAAAACTACTGTGATCATTACTTGCGAATATGTCCTGACAACTTCCCAGCCTCAATGGGATGGAACCAAGAAAAGCCTACCAGTAACACAAATGTCTGGAATTTAGTTAATATCTGCCAAAGGCAACGTTCAAGGTGTTGAGTGGTCACCTGGGTACCTGAAATAGGCATATATTATTTTTCCTTGATTAAAAGTATATCATAACAAATACTTTATGAACTCTTCCTAAAATTAGAAGAGAACACTTCCTAGTTCGTTCTATGATATCAGTATTATTTGATACAAAAACCAGAGAAAGACATCACAGAAAAAGAAAACTACAGACCAATATTCCTTATGAATACAGAGGCAAAACATACTCAACAAAATGCTAGCAAACTGAATCCAACAGCATATAAGAATTATATACAGTGACTAAGTAGAATTTATCTTAGGCATGCAAGGTTGGTTCAACATAAGAGAATTCAACAGCTTCTCAATCATAGTAAAAGTACAATGGAGAAAAGCCATGTGATCATCTCAATTGCTGAAGAAAAAGCACTTGACAAATCTAACACCCTTTCATGATAAAAATACTCCAGAAACTAGGAGTAAAAGGAAAGTTCTCAATCTTATAAAAGGTATCTACCAAATACGGTTAAGAGCATACTTAACAGTAGAAGAGGATGTGTGCTCTCTCCACTTCTATCCAACATTGTACTAGACCTTCTAGCCAGGGCAGTTAGGCAAGAAAAACAAACAAAAACATTCAGATTGGAAAGGAAGAAAGCTATCTCTGAAGATAACATGATCTTATATTCAGAAAATCCTACACAATCCACAAAAAACTATTAAGTAGTACATGATTTATAAGGTTGTAGGACAGTGGTTCTCAACCTTCCTAATGTCCAGACCCTTTAATACAGTTCCTCATGTTGTGGTGACCCCCAACCATAAAATTATTTTCGTTGCTACCTCATAATTGTAATTTTGCTACTGTTATGAATCGTAATGTAAATATCTGATATGCAGGATGTATTTAGATGACCCCTGTGAAAGGGTTGTTTGACTCTCAAAGGGATTGTGACCCAGAAGTTGAGAACCGCTATTGTCAGATATGAGATAAATGTACAAAAATCAGTTTTATTATTACACTTTAGCAATAAGCAATCTGAAATTGAAATTAAGGAATCAACCCCACTGACCACAGCATCAAAAATGATAAAAACATTTAGGAATAAATTTAACAAAAGAAATGCAAGATTTGCACACTGAAAAACATTGCTAAAAGAAATGAAAAACAACGTAAATGATATGGAAAGTAACCACGTTCAAGGATTAGAAGATTTAATAGAGTTAAAATGGCTATATTCCCCAAATTGATCTACAGAGGCAATGTAATCCATATCAAAATCCCAGGTACCCTCTTTTGCATAAGTTGACAAACTGATTCTAAAATTTATATGGAAATGCAAGGAACTCAGAATAGCTGAAACAATCTTTAAAAAGAAAAACAAAGTTAGAGGACTCATAGTTACTGATTTCAAAAGTTCCTACAAAGCTACAGTAATCCTAACAGTATGAGATCCAGCAATCTCACCTCCAAGTATTTATCCAAAAGATTTGAAGTCAGTTTGTTGGAGATGTCTATACTCTCTCTCTCTATTTTTTTTTTTTTAAGAGTATCACTTTGTCACCCTCGGTAGAGTGCTGTGACGTCACAATTCACAGCAACCTCCAACTCCTGGGCTTAGGCGATTCTCTTGCCTCAGCCCTCCGAGTAGCTGGGACTACAGGTGCCCGCCACCCTCGGTATATTGGGCTAGTGCCCTATCCACTGAGCCACAGGCGCTGCCCATGTCTACACTCTCATGTTCACTAAAGCACACTACACAACAGCTAAGTTTGGAATCAACCTAAGTGTCTACCAATGAATTAAAAAAAGTGGTATATACACATGATGAAATAATATTCAGCCTTAAAGAAGGAAATTTTGTCATTGGCAACAACACAGATGTAATTGGAGAATATTATGCTAAGCCAGGCACAGAAAGACAAACACTGCATGCTTTCACTTATATGTGAAATCTAAAATAATAAAACTCATATAAACTGAGTAAAATGATGGTTATAGAGGCTTTTGGGGGATTGAAGAGATAATTGTCAAAGAGTACAAAATCTAAGACAAGAAAAATAAGACTTTTTTTGAGATCTACTGCATAGCATGGTAAATGACCATGCTTTAATACACTAATAATAGTGTATTAAATATTTTAAAATTGTTAAGAGTAAATCTCAAATGTTCTCACCACAAAATAAGTATTTGAGGTGATGGCCAAATTAATGAACTTGATTTGATAATTCTATATTGTATTCATAAATCATAACATCACTTGGTACCATGTAAACATGTACAATTATAAATTGTCAATTTATAACAACAAAAACAACAACCAGTGAGGTACTGGCATAAAGACAGACACACAGATCAATGGAGCAGATAGAGAACCCAGAAGTAAACCTTCACATACATGTTCAAATAATTTTTGATAAAGGTGCCAAGACAATTTGATAGACAAAGAATTATCTTTTCAACAAACGGAGATGGGACAACTGGAAATCAAATGCAGAGGAGAATTTGAACCATTATGTTACACTATCTACAAAACAACTAAAAATGGGTAAAAGATATAAATATAAGAGTTGAAACTGGCTGGGCATGGTGGTTCACATCTGTAATCCTAGCACTGTAATAGGCTGAGGCAGGCAGATCACTTGAGCTCATGAGATTGAGACCAGCCTGAGCAAAAGCAAGAACTCATCTCTACTAAAAATAGAAAAACTGAGGCAAGAGGATCGCTTAAGCCCAAGAGTTGGAGGTTGCTATGAGCTATGACGCCATGGCACTCTCCCCAGGGCAATAGCTTGAGACTCTGTCTCAAACAAACAAACAAACAGACAAACAAAAAGACTTAAAACTATAAAGCTCTTAGAAGAAAATATAGGTATAAATCTTTGTGAACCTGAATTAGGTGATTGTTTCTTGGATGACAACCAAAGCAAAATCAACAAAAAATTTGATAAACTGATTATCAAAATTTAAAAACTGCTGTGTTTCAAGACATATCAAGAAAGTGAAAGACAGCCTACAAAATGGGAGAAAATGTTTGTAAATCATATACTGATATACAAATATTATAAAGAACTATTACAATTTAGTAATAAAAGGACTACAATCCCAAAATAAAAATGGGTAAAGAGTTAAATAGCCATTTTTCCAAGAAGATAAATAAATGGCTACTAAGTACAGCATGAAAATGTTCAATATATCATTATGAGGGATATGAAAACCAAACCCACAAACAGAAGCCACTTCCCACCCACTAGGGCGGGTGAAGTATAAATGATGGACAAGAGTTGGTGAAGATGTGGAGATGGGAACCTTCATCATTGATGGTAGTAATGTAGAATGGTACAGCCACTTTGGAAACAAGCCTGTCTGTTACTCAAAAGTCAAACAAATAGTAGCTATATGATCCCATAATTTCACACTTAGATATATACTCAAGAAAAAGAAAAACATGTCCACACAAAAGCTTGTCCATAAATATTCACAGCAGCATTACTGATGATAGCCAAAAAGTAGAAAATAACCCAAGTATCCATCAGCTGATGAATAAACATGGCGTATCTATGCAATGGAACATTATCTGGCAATAAAAAGAAATGAAGCACTAGTACATACCACAGCATGGGTGAATCTGTCAGAAAAGACCACATATTGTATGGTTCCATTTATGAGGGAGAAAAGAAAACAGTGACAACTTTTTCACTGGGACAGTATGAAAGTTTTGAGACACACAAGAATTAAGACATGTAAAATCATTTTGATTACTATATTTTCTCAAAAGAATTGCCATGACATTCTGTGCACTTTTGCATTTTGTAAACCATTTTTTTTGAGACAGATCCTCAAGCTGTCACCCTGGAGAGAGTGCCGTGGCATCACAGCTCACAGCAACCTCCAATTCCTGGGCTCAAGCAAGTCTCCTGCCTCTGCCTCCCAAGTAGCTG
>CAUYRH010079511.1:0-15920 GCA_963574655.1 Perodicticus potto
GGCGCCTGCAGTCCCAGCTACTTGGGAGGCAGAGGCAGGAGACTCGCTTGAGCCCAGGAATTGGAGGTTGCTGTGAGCTGTAATGCCACGGCACTCTATCCAGGGTGACAGCTTGAGGCTCTGTCTCAAAAAAAAAAAAAAAAAAGCAACTGGCCCTGGTACCTCTGAATGTTGTCCAGGTGACGCTGCCAGGCGAGGCTACACATGAACAGAGTCTCCTTCCTCCCTCTCACATCCAGGTCCCTATTGCTTTTCTCTTTCACACTGTTCCAAACCTAATTTTTTCCCCTCATGTCAGATCCATCGAAGGTCTTCCCTCCTAAATCTACCCTGAATCTACACCCTGCACGACCCCAATCTTGAAATCCCAGTAAGAATCTTACAACCATCTTACTTAGCACATCTTCAATGCAAAGAGATGGCAAAAGAAACAAAAACATCTGATTCCTCTGCAAACAATTACATTTCAGTTTAAGTGACAAAAAAGTAGTGTGAATGGAGTGGCTTCTGAATTCTCATGATCACACCAATCAAACAGACCTTTTTACTGTGGCCCAGTGGGTAGTTTTCTTAATAAACACATTTGCACCTTTACACATAAAAACTGGTTCATCATTTGTCTTGTCTGGCCCACTGAGTATCTGCTAGTACCGTTGCTATTAATCCTTGCCCCTTAGCCCTGAATCTATCCTGGAAGTTTCACCAGGGATAATGCACTATGACCATGATAAGGTGAACACCTGGGCTCTATCTGAAGAATGCACAGTGGTGGCCTTTGTGTTCTCTCTGGGAACTGACACAGAATCCCATCTCCAGGTGGATGCAGCTGAGATAACCAGAGGGGCTTTGTGAAATGTACAGTGATAAAGATTAGCCTTTAGTTTCTGTCCATAGCTACTATTTATAAAGCCTGGAACTACCTAAAACCCAGGTCCTCTGACTCATGGACGGCCCAAAAGAGTGTGTGAAAAAACTTGGTCTGTCTCTAAATGCCATTCTTCTGTGTGGTCAGTGGGTGGCTATAGCCAATTTTCCAACAAATCATGTGAAGAGGCGTTGCGTTCCATCCTGATGCCATTTTGTCCACCCCCATCCTCGGAATACACTCTTCAGGCATCCAGCTACATGGTACTGTTGTGGCAGGCACTGCTCTCATGTTGGTTAGCCGCCCTCAGCCTAGGAGAAAACGTTTTCTCTCATGATCCTTCTGACTTGTAAGGTAGCTCTTGAAAACAGACCTGATTCAATTTGATTAAGAATAGCCTGGAGACTCCTTTTGGGAAATTACAATAATACCAGCTGGAAAAACACGAGGGATGGTGAGGGGTAGCTGTTTCTACACAACCTCGTTTCCAAGTTACAATGAAAGCAAATCTCAGACGAAATCCTCTTGCCCACACAGATACTTAACAAACGGCCACCAAAAGACAGGCAAAAGAGAGCTAGCTCATCAGCTTTTTTGGGGAGTTAGGTAATTCCTAGCTCTTTATCTTTGCAGGTGCTTGGACTACCAACTTGCACGAAAGAAGGAACCACTAGGGGCAAACACAGTGACGTTCTAGGATGGATTCCCTTCCTTTTGGTAATAAACAACCATAAATCCTCCCAACAGAAGACTAGAAACAGAACCCCTCAGGATGCTGAGCCTTGGGTGCCATTCCTAAGAGCTGTGAAGGTACCGCTGGAATGAATCAGTAAGATTGTACTCACTGTCAAAATACTATAAGTATACTTCTGTCCTGGTATATTCACAGTCCCAAGCTCCCCCTAAATCCCATTGTTCCTTTCTTTCCCTCTGAACCCTGGAGAATCCTACCCCCATGTCCCAGAAACCAAAGAATTAAATGCCTAGCACTGGAAGGCCCCAGGAGTATTCAGGACTGTGGCCAAACACTTGTTTTGGTTCAGATTGGTGAGAACCTATGACAAATTGGCTGTTAAGTATTTTGGGTAGCACTCAGACAGAATAATGGCTGTACAGCTGGGTGATAATGTTTAAATCCTTTCATGCAACTATGGAGAGTGTCTCTATTTTAGCTAATCCACCATCTTAAATCTCTTTAATTTCACCATTTTCACAATCATCACACTAACCAATATGACGCACTAAATCCACCAAAATTCCATTTCCAATAATTGCTGTGCTGATTAGCAAAGCTTCCAGTGTTGGTCAAGATATGAAGAACATAAGTCATTGTACTAGTGTCCTTGAATATCCGCCCTGGAGTATGCACTTGAGCTGAGGTTTCCTCAGTAATATGCATATGTCACTGTCTGTGCTGACGTATTTTGACACCATTATAACAGTAGTGTCAAAAACTATAAAGGGCCTGAGATTTTACTCTGTTTTCAAGCTAACCAATTAACTGCCATAATCTCATTTTTGCTGGCCAAAGATAGGAGACTCCTGGGTCAGAGACAAAGGGCTGTGTTATACTCACAGCACAGCGAGCTGCATGAGTTTCGTGTTTACATCCACCACCGCTCCTCCCACATCCAGTGGGGGCTGATATAAAGGACCTCAGGTGCATACAGCAAACATGGCCAGCTTGTGTCACAGCTGAGGAACCCTAGCCTTAGGAAACTGAATGTTTTATAATGGGCTGCAATAAAATATGCCCAATCTTTATCTTTATCCCTTTAGAGGGAACTAATATTCTCATTATACTGGACAACAAACAATCCTGTCCTCTGCTCTGCTTTCAAGACTGTCTACTTTGTTCCATAAAAGGTGGAAAGTAGCTACTTCCTACATTTGTATGTCTACTACACAAATACTTTTGAAAAGACAGCCCAGAATAAAGTGCCTCTGCTCACAAGAAATGCTAAAACACGAGCTCCATGGAGAACTGTCTCTGGCAGTGGCACTAATGAAACTAGTTATGATCCCAAGTGGAAGCATATTCAATTTACTAGGATGGTTTAACGCATGCTTTCATATTCTCAAATTAGAACTGGTGTATAGGAAAGCTTATTTGCACAATGGTTATTGTAACTAAAGATGTTTTTCCCTATAACATCCCTCTGACAAACACTTTCATAGATAATGAAATAAAATCAGTGGAGTTCAATGGCTTTCTGGGGGAGATTTGAGGACTGTTGGGAGGTTGTGTGTAGAGTTCAGATCGCCAAACTTTGCAATGTCAGACCTCCAAACATTTACCAGAGGCCCTAAAATCTTCAGATGTCAGGATGCCATATAAGTAATGATAAAAACTATGAATATTCTTTTTGGAAAAAGCCCATATGCATAATCCTATAAAAACTGCACACGACTTTAGTAGGTTCACAAATTCCCTGAAGCCTACTGACAGACAGTCCCTTATATGGTCTGGAGACCTATCAGTTACAATCAATCTGTTGATCAAGGGTAACCCTAACATTGAACTTATTTACCAGTGTTATCAAAACATCCAGTTGCTAACCCAAGTAGCTTACTTAGCCAGATAACATATAACTGACATCTTCAGCTGTCCAAAGCATGAGCTCAAATCAGGAGTTTAAAAAACCCTGGTTGGAGCATACAAAAATCAATGGTTTAAAGAAACAAAATCCACAGAAACAGAGAACTAAACAGTGTTTCATTAAAGCATGATTCTAAAATGATCTGTGATAAGTAGAAAGGACACAAATTAGAAGTGGGAGAATAAGGAGAAAAAGGTGTAATTAATGGCTGCAATGAATAACCAATAACAGTGTGACATAAAACTATTCGAAAACAACTAAAACAGGAAGAATTTAAAAATTCTTTCAGTCCTGGCTATTTAGTAAAAGAGCAACAATATTCCACTAATGCCCATAGCTCTGATGAATGACTTTATTTGACAATATAACCACCAAGATTTTTTTTCATAAAGCTTACTTATGTTTTATATATCCTGGCTGAAATGATGAGGAAGTATATAATACATACCAAACTATTTCAACATGATAAAAATAGGAACTGGATTGGTATTTAAGACAGAATGGAGGGACAAATATGTGAGTCATTATGAAACTTTTGAGATACACAAAAATCCTCGCAGACAGAAACAAATGAAGCCTTCCCAGCAATACCAGTAAGCCCAGCAAGCAGAAACTCTCACAGGTGACTCAAAAGGATGCTATCAACTGTGTTTCTTGGAAGTGAAATAAAAGGCCATAGCACTGTCTCAAAATTTTCATAATGACCCACGTATTTGTTGCATGTCTTCCATATGCAAAGCACTTTATACTATCACACTTAACCCTTTTAGCAGTCATCTGAGAAGTAGGTATTGTCATTCCCTTTTCAGAGACAGAATTGAGAGCTCGAATATTTCACCCAGAATCAAACAGTTGCAAGGGGGTGAAATTGAGATGCAAGTCTAGCTCCTATTTTTCCCATTAATTATCCTTATGAGGTGAAAATACATTAATCTGGAATAATTCATTCACATGGTATTTTCTGAAAAGATCTGATCAGTGATCAAATCTAACCCAACTTCTCACTGAGTTTTTCTCTATACTTTCTTTTTATTGCTTAATTTTTGTCAATATTCTATGGAGTTCAAAATCAGATCAGATGTCAGGCCAGTCCTTTTATCACTTTGTTATAGTTTTGGTTTTATTTTCAAAAGTCTTTTGATAGTTATTAGTCAATATGGTAGCAAATGGCCTTTTCCAAACAGGAGGAGATGGGTCAAGAGGAAGTAGCTACTTTCCACCTTTTATGGAACAAAGGCAAAATACACAGGAAGGTCCCAAGCACGTGAGGTAGCACACCAGTATGAATTCTCCTTTCTGGGGTAGAGTGTAGGAGACACCTATGAGAAATATGCTCACTCCTACTAATTATTTTTATTTTTTGCAGTTTTTGGCCAGGGCTGGGTTTGAACCTGCTACCTCCAGTATATGGAGCCGGCGCCCTACTCACTGAGCCACAGGTGCCGCCCAACTCCTACTAATATTGACTGTGACTTCTAAGGTGCTTCCACACCTGAGACCTGAATGAGACATAAACAGAGCGAAAATGTATAGCGGTCCACGTCCCGACAGTTTAATGGGTTGGGGCCCATGGCCTGGAGTCCTGGCTCCCACACAGAGTTTTTCAGGAAAATGAAGGATGTTATTTATTTAATGTTCATGTAGATAAATCTCCCAGCAACATCAGTGAAAGGTCTTTCCTCGGGGTTATTGTTCTGCATGTTTATGTGATCAGATCAATCTGAGTCTTCTTGGAGTCAGGGCGTATGTAGTGGACGTCCCAAAGGGCTGCAGGATATTATCAAAAGAAAAGAGCTCGAGAACCACATTAACCCCAAATCCTCCCTACTGGGAAAAAAAATTTTTTTTTTTTTGCCACCCTCAGTAGAGTGCTGTGGCATCACAGCTTACAACAACCTCCAACTCTTGGGCTTCAGAGATTCTCTTGCCTCAGTCTCCCAAGTACTTGGGACTATGGGCGCCTGCCACAATGCCCGGCTATTTTTTTGTTGCAGTTTGGCTGGGGCCGGGTTTGAACCCGCCACCCTCGGTATATGGGGCCTACACCCTACTCACTGTGCAATCTACAGAGAGAGCCAATTTGAATTAAACGACCTTTTTTTCTTAGGTACACCACTGATGCAGTCAACTGGGCAAAGTTCATCCTGAGAGATGCTCCAACACGTCAAAAGTTTCTTCAAAAACAGTTCAATTTAAAATTGGTGCTTTCCTAGCCCCAGATTAATATTCAAGTGGCACATACAGGAAAAATAGTTGAGCTCACATAATACAAAATAATAATGAGAATGAATCAGTTCGAGTTCCTAAATTTCCTTAAGTACTGCACACCATCCCTAGAAAGGCTTATCACTCATTTTTTTCCCCTAGTAAAAGGACAACATTGAAAAAAATGAAGAAGCATCTTTAAAAGAGAGTCTAGCATCTTCTCCCCAAAATTGGATGGCCAGTCTCACAAAATCTTATATCCCACAGGTTTTCTTTCTTTTTTTTTCTGCAATTGCTGAATTCCACTGCTATAAATCAGGTCAAGCCACTAAGGGAGGCTTTAAAAGAGCATTTACAAGAGTGGGAATGATCCTACACAGAAAGAGCCAAACCAAAAAGACTCGGAAAAAAAGAATTTAGAGCAATTTGTTTTTTCACCTGTCAGAGTCTATGGTTCTGTAAGTTATAGCCCTGGCTTTCTTTTTTTCTGGGAGATGATGAAGTCATTAGTCTAATGGAGACTGATGTCACAGTTCATACAGAAACATGATGGCAGCTTCCCTTTTAGTGACCAAAACTTAGCAGTGGGGGGTTCTCCTTCTTTTCTTCCTCTCATCCTCTCTCCCTTCTCTTAATAGATGGAAGATATGTGACACGCAGGTAAGGATCATGCCTACCTTATTCCTAATTTTATGTGTGTGGCAAACTTTGATACCTAGGATGTGCTTAGTAAATGTCTATGGAATAAGTAAATGAATCTACTGAATACCAAACTTCAGGTTAGGCACTGAAACTGCAAAAACCCTATCCCACAGGTTTACTGGGGACCTGCACAGATGTGTTTAGGGAAGCGGATAGAATTGGGTCTCTGATTGTACAGAATGGGGTACTTTTTCCTAAAGCAGCACTAGAGGTGTTTAATGAGCTATCATCTGCACTGGACATGTTCACGCCCTGATTTTGTTATCACGGAACCCACAGGAATGGGCAGGTTGAATGATTCCTGTGAAATCAATGTGCTATTCTCCCTGCTCACTGGGATGAGTGCAGAGAACCACCCCTAACAGGCCCCTAAGAAAGCTGCGTGACCAGAAAAGCTTGCTTATTTATTTATTTTATTTTATTTTTTGCCTTGGAGGTGCCTGACGAGTTTGCTCAGTCATGTCATCACTGGTCACGCCAGGCTTCCTTGGTCTACAGAAGTTTCCTAGCATCATTTGAAGTCAAGTTCCCCAGGGCCTGGTGAGTTCCTACTCAGTTTGGGTCTGTGCTGAACTTGTGGCAGCTGTCCTGGTTTCCTCAGTCACTGGCACTAGAGTTCTGGGGGAGGAAATTCAGGGTCCTGATGGATCTTGTACATGACTTCCAGTGACTTGTGCTCAAGAGTGAAAATTATGGCAGCAGTCCAGTTCATAGCTACGTGGAAGGTGGGACGGCATTGCTGTTTGAAGATCTGACATCTGGCTCAATCTCAATGCATATTCAGTACGTTACTATAAACCAGCCTCCCCAACAGCAATCTGATAATGGAATAACCAATTTACTTTAAGCAGTGACTAATGCCATCCACTGTTGGGGGTCCTGAACTGAGTGGCAGACACTTTAACTGCTGTTCTCCGCAAACACCTGCTTCTTGCCCCACGCGAGTCCCACTCTGGACAACGCTGATGCCTGCAGCTATCGGGCAGAGCCTCGGCTGCCTGGCCAGCCTGAGCAGGAAGCAGCCCCCAAAGTCCACGTGAGTCACAAGAACCTTCTAACTTCTGGTGAAAGTAATGTTTGTCACGTTAAATGCCATGGAGCTCAATAACAGATTCTCTTGCTTGAGAAGCACCATACCTGGAAAAGCTCAAAATTAAAAAAAAATAATAAATTTTCTATTTTTGTTCCCAGTTTTAGTCAACTGACCTCCCCATAACCTACAAATGTTTTTTCTCAAGTATTATTAGACTTGCTGATGAGAAAGCATGAGTCAGGAGTCAATGAGCTAAAAGAGAAATGTCCAAAGAGACGTGGGATGATCCCTGTTCAGATGCAAGCAGGAGAGGTTTCTTTCCTAGATTGAAAATTGGAAAAACACACTCATCTTTTCCAACACCGAGAAGCTCTGATTTCTGACTTTTTGATAGGTTTTTGAAAAGCCAACAGCATAATTTCAAGAGCAGGAAGCATGATGGCTTCTTAATCAAATTAAATAGCAAAATGAAAGCAATAATTACTCAAATTTACTTGGCAAATTAGTAAGACAAATTAATTGAAATGCTACTTTTGATCACAAGGATATAATTAGAAAAGTCTTTGGTGGTGAAAATATCTCCGAGGCATGAATTAAATCAACTGGATGACCCGATTATAAAGACTGTATGCTTCACGTATAAACCCAAGCTTATTGTTATGGAATATAAAAGGAAGAATAAAGATGGATCAGCAAATATTCATTAAAAATGGTCCTATCCAATTGCAAACATTACTGGGTTTTTATTATTTGCCAGATGCTTTGCCATAGACTTTGTATTCTTGTACTTGAACTGTATTGTTCTCTTAAAAGGCAATAAATAAAATCACCATCCTTAACACTTGCACAGCATAAGCCATTACTGACCCTTAGCCTACGACACAAGCTACATTGCTGTAAGGAGCGCAGGACGTTGACGTCTCACAAAGGAAAAGAGAGATTGAAATGAGGCTTTTTCCCCTTAGCCTCGTCTTCCACTTACTGAGAAAAAATCAGTGTTCTAAAACTCAAATGCATCCAAGCTGCACCATAAGAAGTCAATTAGTACATGGCTTGCCCTGGCATCCCTTTAAGAGTTAAAGAGACACAGCTGGCCCAGCTGGAGCAGCAGAGGATGCTCTGCTTTTGATATGCACTTGAGCCTCTGAGTGCATTACTCCTTTTCATATGCACTTGATATGAACAAGAGCAGTTAGGACCACTGGGACAACTAGCCTCAGGGATGAAGCCAGCCTATAGATGGGGGGTGGTCAAAGCTAATCTACAGATGATTCTTCTTAATCACGGGCCCAGGATAACATCTTTGAGCCCTAGGTCAGTCAAATCTGCAGGTCAGCTTAGCTCCCACCTTGCTATAACACCAGGTCTTAAATGTCTTCTTTGTTTTTTCCAGGTTGAGCCAGATTTTTGTAACCCCAATCCAGAGCGTCCTAATATACATAAAACTTAATGTTTGTTAAAGCAAATTCTAACAAAGTAAAAAAAAAAAAAAAAAGCCCTTAAGTTTTTCTATAACTTAGGGCAATTTTTTTTCTAAGTATAGTTACTGACCACTTGCGTTTGAATCACGTAGGATACTTGTTTAAAGCAGAAACAAGAGAATCACAATTTGTAAGTTGTCGAGACTAAAAATCTACATGCTCAACAAGACTCCTAGATTTTAATGCTAAAGGTTGAGCTCTACAGTTAAGGAAAGCATTATAATTTTAGTTGGAGAGTTTAGACATTCGTGATGCAGCCTGCTTGGACTCTTGTTGCCCTGCTTTAAAAATGTATGCATTCATGCCTACCTCTCCCTTCTTTATAAATTAGTGTTCCAAAAGTAAACAGAGTCACAATCTTTGATTTGGAAAAGAGACTACTTCTGCAAAATTGCTTCAGGGCTCTGCATGTAATAAAATATAAAAATGCCTGGGGGAAAAAAAAATCAATAGACTTATGAGATTGTCTTTAAGGCAAGTAAAAAAAATTCTCCCCCATACTCTCTTCTAAGGAAAGGAGGTTATTTTTAAAAATAGGTTCTTAAGATTCCTACCACATTACAAGTGTGAGCATTTTAAGAAATCCCTCTTTGCCTACCTACCACTTATATTTTTTAGCTCCGTTTAAATGTTTTTACCCTAAGAGATTTTTCCTATCCCCCGAATAATAATATTATTTTGTACCATGGCTGATACTTGGGATTAAACCTGTCCAAACAGGGAAGCAGGACATGAAGTAGGGTCTTCCCTGGCTCTTCTCTCGCCCTCCCTGCAGCGTACACCTCCACAACCCCAGAAATACACCAGGGCCCCATCTTTACCCACCTAAATCCCATACAGGCTTGAGGGCTCAGCTAAAAACAATACTCCCTTAGAATATCCCAGGCAAGGTCAGATGCCCTTGAATTATGAAATAGGAACTTAATACCAGTCAAGATGCTGCAAATAAGAGAAAAAAGGCCTCAAAATTAGCCAATAAATTAGTGAATTAGGGCTTGTCAGTGAGGTTATCCAGCACCCAGGAAGGCTGATCCACAGGCTGGATTTTTGCCCCCCTCTACCCTAGCAGACTGCTGCTTCCTGCAGCTCCACCTGGTCAGAGGGGACGGGCAGGCGAGAGAGAGCACAGCTTCTGCTGCTTCCCCTTTAGATACAGGGCACCTTCTTCATCAGAAGCCTCTGGTCTCACTGACCCAAATGGGCATAAGCCTTCCCATCTTATGCCAGTGTTAGGGGTGGGAAGGCCAAGGTTGGTCTACAGTATTCCCGCCTTATTTCCACTGCCCCTCAATAAGAAAAGTGCAGTGTTCATACATCACACTAGATAACCACTCAATCCATTCCTCAACTGTCCTAGGTCCTGACCAGCTGCCCCAGGGCTGCAGGGATTAATAAATGAACACACCTGGCATGAACCCATTTCTGAAATGGCAGGGTTATTCTTTGGCTGAGATCAGGGGTATCAGCCTATGGCTCTACTGCTTGTTTTGCTAACAAGTTTTATTGGGACCACCTGTTATCTTGCAAGCTACAACTGCAGAGTTGAGTAGCCGCAACAAAGACCACACAGTTCGCAAAGCTGGAAGTACCATCTGGCTCTTCACAGAAATGTTCGCCAACCTCTGGGTTAGACTCACCAACTCAGGGGGAACCATGTCAGCAGGTCCGTAACGCGCCCCCTGCAGCACCCAGCACTCTAACAGACTTCCCACGTCTACACCTTTTTGAATATCTGGCCCCCTTGCTCGTTTTAAGTTCCCTAAAGGGCAGTGAATAGTGTCTTTTTTTATTCATGGCTGATGTCATATGCTCAACACCTGACCCAGGTACCTGCACTCCCTGAAATAATCTTCTGTGCAGGAACAAAAGTGATTATTTCTTTCGGGATGCTGCAGATGAGAGGGGAGCCACATTTCAAAAACTGTATGCCAAAAACGTGGCCCATGTTCCGCAAGATGGAGAGCATGAGGTTTGAAAACCTTAACATTTCCCAGCCCCCGGGAGGAAGACGCGCCCACACACTGTCTCCTGTGAGAAGAGGCAGAAGTGAGCCCAGATTCTCAGAAGCGGTAGAGGCAGGTACGTTACAGGAACGCAGCACGAGGGTCTCTAAGTGGCCCCGTCCTTGCCCCGTCCTACCTGCCCTCCCAATTTAACTCCACAATTTGTGACTTCACTAATGCACTGAAGTTCAGGCTTTACCGGTATTCAGGGGAATAGCAAGGATTTTTCAAAGGTAGAAAACATAGGCAGTTAGGTGGGATGGGCCCAGGGATGCTTTTATGCCACAGTTTCTCTTTAGATCTTCTTTTGACAGAAAAATCGACAGAGTTCACCAAAATAATAGTAACCTGGAGAAACAGAACTGGACAACCATCCTTCCCTCAACATTATTCAGGGGACCTACCATTAATCTTACCTGTATATGATGCCAGTTTCTTTCCCCCCTTATCATCCAGTCTGAGATAAATTTAATAACAAAAAAGCAAATATGAAAAGAACTTTATACTTTCTTAAATTGCTAAAAGAGTTTGAGTTTAGCAGCATAAGAAATTACCACCACTAGTAAAGAGGAAAGTGTTTTTAAGCTTTAGTTTGACATTTAAAACTTTAATACACAGTGCTGAGAGGATAGAGTACTGGGGTGAGGTAAGGAAAGCGGTAACAGAAGGAGTTTCCTTCTGACCTGCTTCATTACTCAGCAGCGCATGGTAACCGCACGTCAGCAAGGATGGGTTCAAATCACGTTGAGGGCTGTGCTCAACAGCCAAGAAGGCCTCCAGCGCCAGGCAAAGGGAAACGCCAAACTCTGTATTAAACATCTCCTCTGGACATGGTTGGCTTTCCAAAACAAGAAAAACAAGGCTGGCAGTCAACTTCGTGCCAGCATTTCAGCATTTCTCATTTTTTGCCTTCTCTACGTTTATAACAATCACTAAGTCAGATATAGGAAAGCCTTGTCATTGAAGAAATAAAGGGAATTCTCTTATTTTCTTACCCACACAAATTAGGTGGGATTTAGAACACAGTCTTATCTACCAAAAGAGCCAGTATTATTATTAGTAGTACTAGTTCTAATTAATATGAGGGTACAAATATTTAGGTTACCTTGTTTTCATTTCTAAGGTAAAGTTCAAGTTGTAGTTGAGCCCTTCACCTGGGGGCATGCTGAACATACACACAGTGCGCACATTAGGTGGATCCCCCAATTGCCTTCCCTCCTTCCCCTCCCCTCCCCCTTGCTAGACTATATTTGTGTTTTATTATTCATGTGGGCGTGTAGGTATTTATATATTGGGTTTAAATTACTATTGAGTACACTGGAGATTTTTTTCCATTCTTGAGATATTTTACTAAGAGTGTGTTTCAACTCCATCTAGGTAAACACAAAAGATGTAAAGTCTCCGTCTCTTCTTATGGCTGAAGAGTGAGCCAGTATTATTTCTGAGGGAAGGAAGCAGGATGTCTGTCAGCCATTAAGTCAAAGATAATTTTCTTCACTTTCAGATGAACAGACCTTTGATACTGCACCCGATCCACTCGTTAACTTGGTATCTAACAGAAAAAATTTCCATAAAAGTTATAAAAATATAAAAAAATAACTGTTTGGGATATATGAATTCTGCCATTAGACCAATTACCCCGGAAGGTTTGTTCTTACAATAAAATGTGAAAAGGAAGTGTTTCCGTTAGTAATTTACTGCACACTAATGGTCAGAATCTCAGCTTGTCCATCCACATAGTAGGGGAAAATACATTTGCTTGGCAATGAAGGGGTTCAGGACACACTGTCCCCACATATACTCCCTGGGCATTTGAAAGAACAGAAGCAGCATAAGGTCACCCTTACTTCCTCTGCTCTTCTCCCCTGAATCAGGTCATAAAACTTAGGGGGGATTACCTGACCTTTCCCTGAAGTAGGTCCGGTGTCCTTCCTGTACCTCAAGGAAAGGATTGTTTTTATCCAGAGGAATCTGAACAGACAGGCCTTGCCAAGTTCTCCAGTTTCTTACCATTACACCATAGCCTCTTTGCCCCATCACACTTCTGCACAATTACCCACTGCTTCATTGCACCCAGCATGAAAAGTACACAGGCTGACCTGTGGTTCCGGTCTTTATCTTTTTACAAAAGCTGGCAAGCCATGTAACATTTATTTTAAAAATTTTGTACACCTTTTTTCTGTTGTTGTTGTTAGTCTCCCTTTTATTATAGCGGGCTTAGCTATGAACCTAGCAATGGTAAGAAAAAGATTTTTCTTTTCCCCACAGCAGTGTTTTATGAGTTCATATTCTTCGATTTGGTGTCACCAATTCCACAGAAAGACTCTAATAAGTCAATTCAGTAGGGAAAACACTTATATTCATTAAACTGCTCATTACAGTACATCCTAAAATGACAAAAACTAGAATAGATGAAATGCCCAATCAGAGACAAATAAGCAATTGGCTAAGTAAACACGAGTTTAGCAAGCAAGTGAAATATTATCCAATTATTACAAAGTAAAATGATGCAACCTATGTGGCACTCTGCAAATTTTTTATGCATTGCAAAGTAGAATACACTATATTATAGGGGTGAAGTGTGCCTGGAGCGTCACCAGCACACACTGCCCTTCATTAATGTGTCACCCTCACGTATTCAATCACACCTGTGGGCAAAGGGCCTCGCTGTTCCTGCTGCAGGAGCCTCTGGGGCCTCCTATAAAGTTTCCTTGTTCTGCCCTGTACCTCTGCTGAGCCGCGCTCCTCGTCTGCAAAGTGCATCCGTCTACTCCTCATAAGACACATGCGTCGCTTGTTCTGGACTCGGCTCCATTCTCACCTCTTTCCTAAACCCCTCTGCTTTGGATTCTTTCACCCCCCAGCTATCACACCCTTGATTGTTCTGTTTCCCTCTTTTCTCTGATAGAATGGAAATTCCACAGTGAGAGCCATTTTTAGCGCATGCAATGGGCGATAAATGTATGATTTTGAATAAATTAATCAATGAATATAAACTCTTGAGACCAGGGGCCATTTCTTATCTTTGTCCCTACAGTGCTCATCACAGTACTAGGCAAACAGTAGATTCTTGGTAATTCTTGGTTCAACAAATGGATAAATTTATATTGTCACACATGAGTGCTTGCCGTACTACCGAGATAGGATTTTCTTATCTGCCCCTTTTCTACTTTCTGCTTCTATTAAACATCAGATAATGTTCTCTTTCTGAAAGGAGTGCCATCCATGAGAGAACTTACCCAGGTCAAACTGGCCAGAAATGTAGCCACAGGTCTGCCGGACTTCCTCACTGCCCCAGCCCAAGGGGTAGAGAGCACACCCAGCTCCAATCAACAGGCCTGCAAAGAGAGAAGACAAGAGGGCTTTACCAGAACATCTCTGCGTCCAGAGATAAGTTAGGGGCCGAGAGTCAGTGTTTAACAATATGACAAGACTACAGTGTCTGCTTTTTGGAAATCCCCAGCCACCACTCCCTTAAGCCATTTAAGGTCAGTCTGACTCCAAAAGCGTTTCAAGTCTATTTAACAGGAAAAAAACAAAAAACAAAAAACAACCCCCCCCCAACTCAATAGCTCATTGGTTCCAACATTGCCTTTTAAAGCATTAAAAATCTTGCAGATCCTATTTAAGAAATACAGTCCAGAAGCTTTTAAAATCACTCCTGTAAAGAGTCAACCAGTTCCGCCATTAACCCATGCGAACGAGTAACTCAAGAGCAAGCAAAAGTGTTTCTAAGAGGTTATGCCTCCTTACTCATTAGATGTTCTGCTTCCAGTTTAATAATAAAAATGGAATGTTTCAGCATTGTCACACTTTAGCAGGGTCAGCAAGAACAGGAAGGATTGCACAAACCACCTGGGCATCTTACTGCACTCGTGAACTGTGCTGCCTGCTGCGATGCTGGGCAGGGAACCATCGCACCTGCACGGGTCTCTGACATGCTCTAAAAGGAAGATATTTACTGCAAGTGGAGTCTTCCTTGCAGCTCAAACCCAAGGTCTGAGGATTCAACTGAGGGAAGTGATGGTTTTATTTAACATAAATTAAGTTATCACAGCAGCACATTCAGAGCTGACAATTGGCGAATCTTCAGTTTTACTTTGCATCAAAGCTGAGTATGGTTTTACAGGAAAGGGAATGAGATTTAAGCACTCACTGTTTGAATGGGTGGGCTAATCTGAAAGTAAGATCTTGTCACATCAGTCAGAGAGTGTTATCGTCACCCCCCAGTACCACAGATGTGCTGTGCCAGCAGGACCAATGGGTTATTCACGCTAAATAAAGGGGCCCCTAAATGAGAAAATTCATTAATGTGCCAATGTGGAAGAGAGAGGGGAGGGCCCCAAATGTATCTGGAAGAGAAGATCGTTACTATTTCTGTGCTAGTCCTGGCCACCTTTTGTCCTCCCAGTCCCCAGCCCCCACCCCTCCCCAGACACTGTGCTGAGCTGTAACCACACACACACTTCCCACCCTGGCAGGGCTCCCCCAGGCTACCCCTTGATCTAGGACCAAGCAGTGCAGAGGTCATCCTAGAAAGAGTGACCGAAGCTGCAAGCCCCTGACCCCAGGATGTCCTATTTGCAACTGTATAAAGAAGAACTGGGATGAAGCTGAAGAATCATCCAGAAAGCAGTAATACAGAGGTTTTGTGCAGGCAAATGCTGGGTTTATAAACCACGTAACAAGCAGGCCGGTGGTTCTCCTAGCGACAGAGTGCTGACAGCCAAGGTTCTGTTGAAGAACACTGGGCCGGCTGTGTGACACTCTGTACTGCAGACTGAACCCCATAAATTAGGAACAATTTTAAACACAATATGTGCTATGTGTATGAACCTAGAAAACGATCATGAACATAGTGCTGTTCACATTTCAAAAAGTTGTTCAGGGTCAAATGGCAGGTTTACTTTTAGATCCCTGAGTATTCTCCATACTTCTTTCCAAAAGGGCGTATTAGCTTGTACTCCCACCAGCAGTGCAGAAGTGTTCCTTTTTCTCCATGTCCATGCCAACATCTATAGTTCTGGGGTT
>CAUYRH010079514.1:0-51154 GCA_963574655.1 Perodicticus potto
ACTTTTTAACTTTTTGTTGTTTCCATCCATATCTTTTTAAACTATTTATCTCTCAAAAAATTGTTATGCTTATTTTTGGTAGGTTAGTCTATTAGTCTTCCTTCCCAAGATGTAAGTTTTTACATCATATATGAATCAATGGAGTGTTTTGTATTTGTATACTTCCTCTAACTAATGATTTGTATACTTTCAGATGATTTCTTATTGCTCATCTTTTTCTTTTTTATCGAAGAACTCTTTTAGTCATTTCTTGTAGGAAAAATCTGGTGTTGATGAAATCCCTCAGTTTTTACTTGTTTGGGAAAGTCCTTATTTTTCCTTCATGTCTGAAGGATATCTTTCCATGGGTTAAAGGTTTTTTTCACCCTCATCACTTTACATATGTCATGCCATTCTCTTGACCTATAAGTCTGCTACCATGCATATTAGAGCCCTATATGATTTTTTTTTCTTTTTTCTTGTTTCCTGTTTTCTTTAGCTGTGACCTTTGGGAGCATGATTCTTAAATCCTCAAGGTAGTTTTGTGTGACTTAGATCTGCTTTATGCTCTATGACTTTTTTATACCTGAATATTGATATCTTTCTCTAAATTGGAATAAACTTTCTACCTCAATCTCTCTGTTCTTCCTCTTTAAGGAAAATAACTCTTAGATTTGTCCTTTTCAGCTTATATTCTAAATAGTTTATTCATTCATTTTTATTATTTTTTCTTTCTTCTCTTTTGGCTATATTTTCAAATAGCCTGTCTTTCTTCTCTCTAATTCTTTCTTCTGCTTGGTCAGTTCTGCTGTTGAAGGACTCTAATGCACTTATCTATTTATTAGTTGAATTCTTCTATTCCAGAAGTTCCATTTTATTTTATTTTTATTATTTCAATCTCTGTTGTGTTTCTCTGATAAGGCTTCTAAATTACTTTTATGTGTTGTCTTGAAGTTCATTGAGCTAATTCAGGAGAACTGGTTTGATTTCTTTGAAAGTTCACAAATCTCCTTCATTTTAGAATTGGTCACTGTTTTATTGTATGTCCTTAAGGCTTGTCTATGTTTACTGATGTCTGGATATTGAAGACAAGTGTTTATTTTAATCTTTGCATTATGGGCATGTTTCAACCAGTCCTTGAAAAGGCTTTCTAGATTTTCAAAGGGAATTGAGTGCTATGATCTAAGTCACTTTGGTCACTGTAGTCATATCAGCATGGAGATGACCCAATCCTACTAATATTATGAGTCTTAAAGACTTCTGGTGGTACCACCTTGGTGGACATGGGTAAATTATGAGAAAATTCCACGGATTTCCAGGTAAAGTATCTCATTCTCTGTCTTATTCTGTGTGCTTGGCTGCTTGAGTTGGGGAAGGAGTGACATGGACAATCTTTCATGACCACTAAAACCAGTTTATACCTGAAGGCAGCCCAGTCTCACTCAAAGCTCATGATGACTGTAGGTGACTATAGTCTGGCTACCCCTGATTTTTATTCAAAGCCTAAGGATTCTTTATTCACTATGTCATAAATTCTGCCAGGACTGAGTCTATCCATTTAGGTCAATGTGTTTCCTTATGACTCAGGGTGGGACCAGAAATGCTGTCCTTTACCCCTTAAGGGGTAAACTTAGGGGATTCAGGGGTAGGAGTCTTCTTGGTAATTTATTTTACTGCATTCCATATTGCAATAAAAGGCCCGTGAGCTCTTCCCTTTTCTTTCCACAAGTGGCAGAAGATTCTCCTTGAACTGCATCATTTGGGTTTGGGAGATGGTGTGCAGGTGACAAAGGCATGGCTTGGCACCACTGCTAGTGTCCCTTTGCATCAGCTGGATGCCAAGTCCACTGCCTCTGAACTGCCACAGCCACAGGAATTGCCTAAGGACTATAGCCTTTGTGCTCTGACTGCCTTATGAGTTTAGTTCAGGCCGAGGCTGCTTTAAGTCAGCCAATGGTGGAGCTAGCCAGAAATCATGTTTTGAGGTGGAGGATTTCCCTCTGGCTGGGCTGGTCTAAATCCTGCTTCCATGGGCACTGAAAGAATTCTCCCCTGTACTGTCTTACCTGTACCAAGGCAGCACTGAGTTTCAATGCAAAGTCCCATAATCACTTCACTCTCCTTACCTAGACATGGAGAAGCAACACCTCTGTGGAGAGGCAGATTCTTTCTCCACATGGTGTGCTCACAGGGGATGATGTAGACAATATAATAAGATCTTTTATGACCTCCTTAGTACCTCTTTCCTTGATATATTGTTAAAACAAGGCACCATGTTTGCTCGCCTGAATTTCACTTCTTCTGAAGTACTTGCTTTTGGTAGGTACTGAAGGTACTTCTGAAGTGACAGTTGTACAATTTGGTAATTTAGTGTTTGTGCAGAGGAACAATTGCTGGAGCTTTCTGTTTGGCCATCTTGCTGTGCTCTCTCTAAGATCAGGTTATAGAAAGATATTGGCTACTTCTTGAAGGCCTTCTCTTGTTCTGTGTTATATTGCCCAAATGTCATGATATAGTCCTCTGGAGAGGTCCTCATGAGAAAGAGTGGAATCAGATCACCCCCTAGTCAAGTCTTCAGGCTGCATTGCAGGTCCAGATTATAGGATGGCTTCAAACTCATGAAAAAGCTGAGGCCTAGGGACCTAGATAAACTGCATCTGGATCCTTGAACCATAGCACATGTAGAATACTAAATGGAAATATTCTAAATGTTAAGTTTTGGAATACTTGGGTATACAGAAATAGGTAACTAAATTTACACAGGAGTAGAATTGGGATCAGTGACTCCTATAGAATGGAATCAGAGATTCTATTGTAAAACTGTAGCCACCTTCTGCCACCAACAGCAAAAAGAAATTAGACAAGGGAAATTTTGCTTGTTTCAGTTTTACAGGAATTTACGACAAGCTACTACCACCAAGCAGGACTTGAATACAGTTTTACCTTCTAAACAAACTCATCATATTCAGCATTTCAGGACTTTCCCATTACATTATTAGTCTGTTACAGTGTCATTCTATGTAGCGTTCTACAGCTTGAGCATTTAACTCACTATTGTACTATCTGATTTTACTACCTTTAAAACACAAATCTTACAAAAAACTTCATGTCTGTCAAGTAAATAAACGAACTGAGGGCTGAAAAATGTAAAGTCTACCCAGGTAAAAAGTTACTGAATGTTCTCCTACAGGTCTTTTGTGCTCAACTGTGGTCACTAACATATGTTCACTTGTAGAATTAATAGTTTTATAAAGGGTTTGTGAACTTTCTTAAAGTCCCTATGTATTGAGATTCTAAACTGTGATTATATGCCTGCGAATTTAGAGCCCTTAGGTCTAATCTTACTTAAGTAAACCATCTTGGGAGCAAGTGATCAAGTAATAGCAATAAGAATAAAATGTTTCCTTTTTATTGAAATAATTATTTATTAAATATGGTTTTTCTAAATTGGTAAATATAGATTGTTTAGTATATTTATAATATGCTTAAAATTATAATTGTATAACATATTTCCTATTTTTTTTTATCTAAAAAAACCCCCAAATCACCAGGCTGCCATTAGGAGAAAGTGATCTACTTACATATTCCTGTTTTTTTCTGGCATGTGGACCTGGGATTTTTAATAATTTCCAACATATTCCATCTTCTCACCTAATTCTTATGATGGCTGCTCTGAAATAATCTTCATGCGGAAAGTTCAAATAGAAATTGAAGATAGAATAAAGGAAGAATGTTATATAATAACATTTGTGACACTATTTGAATTTTTTAGTAAAAACTGAGTTTTTGTCAATCCTTCAGTCAGATTTTGTTCTTTGACTTAGGAGCTCTGACAATTAACTTTATGAACTCATCCTAGAAAAAGTGCTACATACATTATTGCTGAATATCACTATGTTTACCTTTGAAATACATCTCTCAGGAAGTTATGAACCTATGCCAGCCCCTAGTTCACATTTCAAAGCAATTTTGGAACTCTTTCTGAAATGGCCATCAGAGCTGTTGTTATATTAGACCTTGATGTCATGAACATCATCAAAATGTCTTCCTTTCAATATTTCTCTATCTTCAGGTAAAGAAAAATGCCATTGGGAGCCAAATCAGGTTAGTAGAGAGGGCATTCCAATATAGTTATTTGTTTAGTGGCTGAAAACTCCCTCACAGACAGTGCTGTGTAAGCTGGTGCACTGCTATGATGCCAGAGCCATGAATTGTTTCCAAAGTATTTCAGGTGAGATTTTCCTATTTCTCTACCAATGTTTACTTGGTCTTCTATGCTCCTCATAGTTGGCTGATGATTTTAACATACAATTCAATAAATTTTTGCAGTGGTTCCATCTGTTCTGCTTATTATTGGCCATCTTCACCTCTTTTCATCAATGACATTTTCTCTCCCTCGAAAAAAAGTTTGATCCCTTTGTACACTACCATTTTCTTCATGGAATTATCTCCATAAACTTGGATTAATATGTTCCTGATTTCACTCCCATTCTTGTCAAGTTTAACAAGAAATTTAATGTTTGTTCGTTGCTCCAATTCAAGCTCTGACATTCTCACCACAGCACACAAAAACATGCAACAGCAATAATGAACATTACTCAGCAAGACATAATCACACAACAATACAAACACAGCTATGAGACACTGATATATTAAGGTTATAAAACTTCACTGAGTTGTTTGTACGGTGCTGCCAATGTGAGCACACAGTGGCAAGTTCACAAACTTGTCAGACTCATGTCTGTACATCACACTCTGACAGAATTATTTGGGGATTTACTTAACAATGTGCAGTAATAATCAACTCACAGAATGGGAAAGGGAGAGGTAGATGAGAAAAAGGGAGAGACAGAGACAAATTGCCAGGGACCATTTTTTGGTTAAATGGGCCCGGCAGCTACCAGGCTGTTACACATATCACTAATGAGTTGGGAAGGGTTAAAAGAAGAAAAGAGTAGTAGCACCTGTTAATGCCATTCTTTCCTGTCAAGAAAAGCAGAAATCCCCTTTCCATAAAAGCATGACAGAATAAGTGATACTCCTAACTGGTAATTTTCCTACCTCATGGTGCAGTCTGTCATACAGATTGATTTCTTTACTTATTGCCAGTCCTTCTCAAACTTGGATGTGCTTACAGATCACAGTGGAGACCTTGTGAAGTGCAGATTTGATTCATTTGGTTTAGGTTGGGTTTGAGATTCTGTGTTTGTAACAAGCTCCCAGGTAACGTCAGTCCATGGACTATATTTTAGTAGCAAGTTTAGAATATCTGATATTTTTGCAAGACTCTCTTTTTAGCTACTGTGGAAATATATGCAGATACTGTTCTCAAGGATCCTACAGGATATTCAAAAAGAAAAGTCAATCTGCATAAAAATAGCTGAGACATTAATACAATTAATAGCAATTAATTCATTGAGGAGGTATAGCTGTCTTCATGGGCATATGATCTATACAGTCTTGCAGGGCCCCACGTTTAGAAACACCCACTGTTGGTTTAATGCTCTGCTGTTCATGTCTTGAATGTCTAAGTTTTAGATAAGGTGCATTTCATTTTAATTTTGTACTGGACCCCTCAAATTGCCTAGCTTGTCCTCGGTACAAATAAATTCCTATGGGGTATGAGAAAGAGTGAGATCACCTCCCACTGAAAGGAATAAGAAATAGTTTCCAAAAGAGGAAGCACTTGAGGCTTTGAAGAATGGGCAAAATTAGAGCTTTCTCATGTGGCAAAGAACTGGGGGAGAGCAATCGGACCTAGGAGACTGATATGGTCAGAGAATGAAGACCAAAAAGGACAATATATGGGAAGAATAGCAAGTAGTTTAGTCTTCCAGGAACATAAAATGCTGAGCACATAAGAGGCACTCAATAAATTTTTGTTGAATGAAGTTTTGCTGAATGAGTTTCCCAGAGATCACCTACTTTCTGTATTGCCGACCTAGAAGAAACAGTGGCACTACTGTCTTAAACTGTAGCTGTTCCCCTGGCCTGGACTTTTAAAAGTTCAGAAGTGGGCATGGTTGAAAGTGAAGACTCAAATAAGGTTTGCCGGTAGACATGTTTTCCAGCCCTGCCAAGTGGTAGGCTTTTTAATGTATTACCAAATGAACACTCAGGGATTGGGGATGGGGGAGTGAGTTTCATTACACAAAGACATTACAGTTTAGTTTCTAACCATCTGGAGAGATTTTGTTTTGTGTTTTGCACATTTTAAAGTTAACACTCATTGAAACAACAACGGAAAAATAAAATGTTGCCTTTGAACAGAATTAGAAACTAAGGTTAAATTATAATTTAAAAAACAGGCAAATAGGAATGTTGGATATAGGAACAAATATTCATAATACATGTGGAGAGATGCGTGATTGACACTGTGAGAGGATCCAAATAACCACATAACAGGGGAAGAACAGAGCACCATGGTTACTAATTTTTCTCCTTATTAGAAGTAAAAAGTGACCATAAACTTGATCTCTTTTTACACAATGACTCTAGAACATTTTAGTAAATTCACTTAGGGTCAGCATATGGCTTGCTAAGGCTTATCTTTAAGTATTAAAATAGGTGTTTGGCGTCCAAACGGACAGCTGGGGCAGTTTTCACCCCTGAGCGGGAATGCTGCTTTTGCTCTTTGTCTTTTAGGTCTCTCTGAGCTTTTTTTGTGAACTCGTCCTCAATGTCCTCTCCTCCATGCCTGTAGGGACAGATTAAGTGGACAGGAAAAGAGAATGTGGTCATGCTCACCCAGCGAGCTTCCACTGCAGTGACTGAACCTACGAGCCACAGTTTTATTATGTGACCACCACAATACACCATCTCCAGAGACGACTCTGTGCCAAGGATTCCCCTGAAACCAAGAGCAAAAGTGACAGACATTGCTCCGGTGGCTCTCACAGGGATGAAGTTTGCCCTTGATCCCTAAATCCCCTCTGCTGGCTCCCCGGAGAGGTTCTTTTGCATGGTGTGATAGGCATTGCAAAAATACTTTCTAAAAATCTTACACAAACTAGGCCTGACACTTTGCATATGATATATTCACTTAGTCTCTTTCCTTTTCCATTTTGTAATTGCCATGACGGTTATTATTTTCCTATCCCTAAAATAACTTCACAAAATAAGATGCGGAAAGAAAATAGAGTATACCAAAAGCTTTTAGGAAACCTAAAATGTTTAACTTTTTAGTTTATTGCTTTTTTAGTGATGAAACAAAATAAAACAAAATACTTGATGAAATGAAATTTCAAGCTTTTTTAAATTACAGAAACAAAAGTATTCTTATAAAAAGTATGGTTATTTATATTTCAGAAATTAACAGATGACATACTCTGAATTGGAATAAAGATGAGTCATATGTAAAATATTTATTTTTTTATCTTCAGAGACTTTAGTTAAAGAGCAAGTTCTGCTTTGTCTTATATTGGTTTGCTTTGCTCATGCTGTACGTACATACATTTATATACATATAAATACATGTACATACGTATATAAATACGTATATATATACATGTACATATGTATATAAATATAAAAATGGCTTTGCTTTGCTCATGCTGTACATACGTACATTTATATACGTATGTACATTTATATATGTATATAAGTATACATATATATGTATGTACATGTATATATATACGTATTTATATATATGTATATATATATGTATATAAATATACGTATATAAATGTATGTACGTACAGCATGAGCAAAGCAAACCAATATAAGACAAAGCAGAACTTGCTCTTTAACTAAAGTCTCTGAAGATAAAAAAATAAATATTTTACATATGACTCATCTTTATTCCAATTCAGGAGTATGTCATCTGTAATATAGTATATATACATATGTATATGTAGGTATATGCTGTTTCTCCGGCAATACAGAAAGTAGTTGATCTCTGGGAAACTCATTCGGCAAAACTTCATTTAACAAAATTTATTGAGTGCAACAAAATATATATGTGTGTGTGTGTGTGTGTATATATGTATCTATAAGCAGATACAGTGAGTACTAGAGTAAACTAGAAACTTCCTCAGGTGTATAAGCTGATTCCCATATGACCCATACATGTATTAGAGGTCTTCATTGTTCTCATTACTAAGATCATTTCTAGATACTATTTTTCTATCATGTCACAGAGATTAAGTGAAATTACCTAGTTAAGGAAATAGGTTAGCTGCTTATTGCTGAGTCTCTCTGACTTTTACACAGAAATGAAACAGGCCCACATTGCAATGCTGCTATGTGGATTATCTTGTGTTTGTTCTAAGGAAGGTGCCTGGGATAGTCATTCTTCAGACAGCACACTCCCTGCTGTGGAGATATTTGCATTCACAGAAGACAGACTAATGTCTTTGAATTGGCAAGTCTCCACACTCGGACTGAAGGGTGAAGGGTTGCGATTTATTGGGATGTCTCAGACAGAAAGCCTATTAGCCGTCTAGTTAAAGGAAATGTGGAAGAGGGGTTTCTTCCCTTGTTCAATAATTAGTTTCATTTTGGCTATGTACATATGCCAGTGCATACCAGATTGGTGTCATTTCTGTCCTGAGTGAAATAGCTCACTGTTACCATAGTGAGAGATGTAGGAATTGTGCACTCTACTGGTGTGTAAGAATAGAGGCTCTTAATTTATGTTTACATCCCTGAACACATGTAAGTACATTTTTATTCTCACAATGAAACCTTTTATATTTCATGGACCATAACCAAAAGAAATACATCTAAATGGAATAATTGGTGCATTTAAAAAATAGAAAACTTAATGAGACAAAGCAGGACATTGTAACTTGTATCACTGATGTCAGTGAATAGGTTCAATTTACTTGCTTCAACGTTAACCTCATAACTTCTAGGGACACCTGCAGTGATCTGCAGACAGAGGTGAGAACATTTTTATGGTAATAAGATAGTAAGATATAACACATGCCTCCTGACAGTATGACCAGCTTCAGTACTGTAAGTCTTAGGTTCTCACTAATAAAATAGTGAAAATCCCACCAGCATGAAGGGAATAAAAAGAATAATAATATGTTAGAAAAAGCAACATTATGCTAAGAAGCCAGTCATAGAAGACTACATTTTATATGATTCCATTTATATGTAAAGTCCAGAACAGACAAATCTCCAGAGACAGAAAGGAGATTTGGACTGGGAGGAGGCGGGGTGAGAAACAGGGAAACAGTAGCCAAAGGATTCAGGGTTTCTCTTGGTAGTGATGACAATACAGTAGAACTTCTGTAAGTTGCCACTCACGGGACCGTAACTGGCCAATATAGAGAGATGGTGCGCGTAGGAACTAGGCCTACCATACTGTCATGCACATGTGGTGCCTGTCCACGCTAAGAAAGCTGGGTCAGATTAACGAGGTGATCCCGTAGAGACGGCCCAGATGGAGGATCTACGGTACATCTGTGCACACAATAAAAATCATGAAGTTGCATATTTTAAGTGGGTGAATTATATGAGAAGTGGATTATTTCCCCATAAAACTGTTTCATAAAAACCCACTTAACTTACACTTTTATTTAATCATCTGCTATACCTCTTTCTAAAGTAAGAATGTTCCTGTAACTCCAAATGTTTAAATAGCCAAATCAGGGTGTTACCCCAATTCCGAACTTCTAGGTGGGATTGGTAAAAGTAGGTGGGAAAAATGGGAGAGGTTCTTTCTCCATAGGGCTCTGAGTTTAGCCCCAACAGTTATGTAGACATCAAAGAGTGACCCAGGCCAAGCAGCATGGAGCAGCGGCAGCCTCCTTTGATCTCTGCTCCGTGAGCACACATTACAGTTAGTGTCCCTTTTTTGTCTGGGTATGTTTTGAATTCCTATGCCTTCTAGGAAAGCTGCAGCCTGTAGACTAACGCTAGTCACCAAAACGTTTCCCACAAGCCAGTGAGTCCACGTCTCATGAACGTCTTCCTGGTGGACTGTGTGTGTTTGTCCCACTGATTTGGTATTGACATCTTTGACTTAGGAGTCTCCTCTTTTTTTTTTTTTTTGAGACAGAGCCTCAAGCTGTCACCCTGCATAGAGTGCTGTGGCATCACAGCTCACAGCAACCTCCAATTACTGGGCTCCAGCGAGTCTCTTGCCTCCGCCTCCCAAGTAGCTGGGACTACAGGCGTCCGCCACACAACCGGCCATTTTTTGGTTGTAGCCGTCATTGTTGTTTGGCAGGGCCGGGCTGGATTCGAACCCGCCAGCTCAGGTGTACGTGGCTGGTGCCTTAGCCCATTGAGCCACAGGCGCAGAGCCAGGAGTCTCCTCTTTTCATATGGCAACATCCCAATTGGTTATAATTGGGCTGAGATGGGGCTGAGAACCCTAGGTCTTTTGTTTCTTTAGTATTTAATCATTCCATTGAGGTTATGTCCTGCATAACAGAAATTAGTTGGAGGAAAGAAATTTCAAACCAGACAATTAGTTACCATTTCTAATAAAGAAATTGTAGGAAAAGAGAAGCTAAAATAAATAATTCAGAGATTGTGATTTTGTATGTCCCTATGTTCTATATAAAAATCATTATAATCATGGTGAAGATGTTTATGTATCAGTGGACCTTCTGCTCAACATTCAGGAATGTTTTTTGAGATCTATTACCTCAAAACTGTTACTATGACTGATTTGATAGACATTTCACTTAAACTCATTAGATTCACATTAACCCACCAAAAATATATTAAAGTACTGACTACAAAACAGGTTCTGTGTGGGGTTCCTGTGGGAAACTAATGGGGGGTGGATAAATAATCACTCAGAAGCAGAGGACCCTCCAGTGAAACAGACTGATATGTAACCAAGAAAAACTCATAGATTAACAGCTGTGTGCTCACTGTGAGAAAAACTCAATTAATTCAAGTGTGTGGGGGTCACGGGGTGGGGTAAACTCACCCCAGCAGGTGCATGGCACCACTATGGAGCACACTTCCCGGTGAGGGACACGATTACAACTCAGACTTCTCCCTTCCAGAAGAGAACTATGTTGCCTAATTGTATGCACTCTTATACTAATCTGGAATGAAAAAAATTAAATTAAAAAAATTTTAAGAAGAAAATCTCTGATACAGAGAGAACGTATGAGATGCAGTAAATGATGTAAAAAATAGAAGATAGATTTATCTCAGCATATAGATGGAATGCTTTTTAATGCAAAAGGTGAAATTTGAAACTTTAGTATTTTATGGCAAAAATACATTATCCTCACTGCATCTTAGGGATTTGAATAAATTATGTACCTACTTATCCCATATGTATTTATACAACACTAAGAAACACTTGAAGATTTCTAGTGGTATGATACCAAGTTATTTACCACTACAGTGCTTTGGGGACACGTTTTCGGAAGAGCTGAATGCCCTCTTGTTCACTGACTTGTGGATTCATTTGATGCCTGTTGCCATAAGCGATTGTAGCAATTGACGATAATCAGCAAGAGAAATGTGTTATTACATATTAGTCAATTCCATCAAACAGTAAATACATTTAGTTTTCAACAATATAGTACCTGTTCTAAAAGAAAATTAATATGTAGATAATATTGATCATTTTCTCTCAGGTGAATTACAAGGTACGATTATAAAAATAGATTATGGTGCTCAAGAAATTGCCATATTATTATGCAAAGTCACTGCTCATGCCTCACTTCATCCTGGAAGCCTGGTGAGGTAAAGTGTATATATCTGAAGTCCCGTGTATCCAGCCGTTCTTCTGTATAACACACAACAGCCTTGCAGTTCCTGATCAGATGTTGTTTCTACAGCTAAATTGAGAACTCCATGACAGCAGAGCCTTCTTCACTATTGCCTACCCAGAGTAATAGCAGGTTAATAAGTATTTCTTTAGTAAATGAATCAAGAAGAACCATGGTAGGGGACACAGGGAGCAAGTTTTAAAAGTGTGGCAAAACAGCCTTTGTTTATTGTTTATTTATTTATTTTTTTTTGTAGAGACAGAGTCTCACTTTATCACCCTCGGTAGAGTGCGTGGCGTCACACAGCTCACAGCAACCTCCAACTCCTGGGCTTAGGCGATTCTCTTGCCTTAGCCTCCCAAGTAGCTGGGAATACAGGCGCCTGCCACAATGCCCGCCTAAGAATTTTGGCAATTTAAAAAATATTATTGTACAAAAAAAATTATATAACAAATAATTACAAAACCGAAGAACAGATGTAAGTTTTAAGAAATTTTTATAATATTTGCACATTATAGAAGACCAAGAGCTCTTTGTCACTGTCAATGTTAAAAATATCATCTTTTTAAATTTCTTTGTTACCAGTATCTTTTGAAAAGTCATTTTCCTTGCCTCAGCAAATTTCATCATCCTCAGTTCCATCTGTAGCATTGCTGACGTTGTATTGTTTTAAATGATTGCCCAACCACTTCCTTCGTGACACTGTTCCACAATCTTAGGATCCCAGAGTTCCTGGTTTCTGTAGGTGTTAAATCATTACCAGCTGACGGCATTTACGAGGTCCACTCTTTCTTCATTAGGGCCTTAAAGGGCTTGTTTACTGACACATCAAGAGGTTGCAGTTGGCTGGTTAGCCCACCAGGTATCACAGCAAGTTGGGGTTTCAAGCCTGCTGCAATTGATTTTGCACTTTGTATAACATGAGCTTTGAAGTGATCAAAAATAAGTAAAGCTGTTTTTTAAGCAATACTCCAGGCCTTCATGACCAGACTTTGTTAAGCCAGATTTTCATGCCTTTTTCATGCATGTGGACAATAACTCCACTTGGAATCTTTTCTTTTGAAAATGCTTTTCTTTTAAAGACGATCATAGGTGATAGCTTTGTCCCATCTGCTCAACAGGCCATCAACAGTGAGAAGTATATTCTCATGCCCACTCGTTTTAGCAGCCACAGTCTTTGCTCCTTTGATGTCCACAGTTCTGTTGGATAGCACATCAAATGTGAGTGGTTCCTCTTCCATACTGGCGAGTGGGGATGGCTCAAATTGTAAGACTTTCAAGGATTGATAATGTAAGAAGGGAATTCTAAAACATGATACTCACAGGTGGCTGGAAGTGTTTGGGCAATTTTGTTCACATCCTCATGATCAAACCTGTCTTCGTAAGTTAAAGCACCATTTAGGTGCCCCTGAGAAATGGTGTTTTTCTCACGCGATCCTTTTACCCTTTTCTTTTATCATCTTGGTCAATATCGATTCCAATTTGATTCTATCCATGAATTCAGATTTTCCCCTGCTGCTGCAGCTCGGCCACTGTGGAGGTTTCCCTCACCTCACCTTCCGAGCTGGTATCTGAAGAAGCTGTTCCTCCTGCGGCCTCCTCCATCCAAGGACTCTAGTGGGAGGGGTTCCCACGTGTCTCTCCGCAGCTCCTTCGCCTTGCTTTTCCGCATATTTAATAACCGTGAGCTTAAAGCTGACAGTGTACAAAAACTATTTTGGCATTTTACCAGGGTTTTCCAATAATTTTTGTAAAAATACCAGCCAGATTGCTAGTTTCCACCTAAAGTATGCAAAGGAGAATACGTCTCTCTTCATTGGCCAAAAGTGCTTTTGTTATGAATTTATTGTAAGTTCAACAAAACCGATTACTATATTCTGGGTATTATTTTGCACATGAGTATCATTATTGCTTCCTAGAGTTACACTTTTAATGCATACCCAGAAGTACAAGAATTAAAAAAATTTATATAGATATGGAATTAGTACTACTCATGGATAATACACATTCTTATTTTTCCCTCTGAAATTTGGGCAAAAATTATGCATTATACTTGGCAAAATATGGTACTCTCATTTTCTAGTTATTGTCTCATTGATAATGATCTTTATCATCAGAGCATTATCTTTAAGTAGTGATGATTATATAATTTCTTATTTTATCTGTGTACATTACATTGATATAGTTTCGTGAGGGCTAATATCCCTTGATAAATTTCAACAGATCGTCAAGATATTTAAAATTTATTTAAATTTTTTCTTTTAAAATGTAATTACTTGAGTATTTGCAAAGAGGAGATGGAATGTTCCAGAAAAGAGAGTATATAGATGTCAGGGAAAAGGCCACACAGATGTCACTAGGGCAGAAAAGTATTATGGAGAACCTCAGTTTCCCATTGTCCAGGCAGGTGTGACCTGCTTCCCGGCTGGCTCAAGGAGGGTTATGAGTCTCTCAACAGCCATGACAAAGACCCTGTGTTTTCCTGTGTCTAGAGCTCTTTCCTGCTACCACATACTCTCAAATTCCTGAATCCCCATACAAACTGTTAAATATTAAGTTGGAAATAAAAAGCAGACAAAACGAATGTAATGATGTGACTTTATGAATATGGAGAAGGCAGTATGAAGTGGCTTTGGGCGTGCGATCTTCCTGACCCAAAGAGGTATCCTAGAGAGTGGAAACAAAGTGTGGGCTGAGAGAATCCAGGCAGGTGCAAACCTGAGAGTGGATCCCTGGCACTCAGTCTGGGCTCAGGTCAGGCTACCAGAGAACTTCAGAAGTCACCTGCTCACATGGTGAATCTCCATCCAGAGATAGAGCAATGAAATAACAGAAGGAGGAGAGGATAAAGTAAACGTGGTTAGTCTCCATCCAGAGATAGAGCAATGAAATAACAGGAGGAGGAGAGGATAACGTAAACAGTAATTATCAGTAAGAAAAAAATGCTAATAATAAAGAAGCAGAAGAGATATATATAATAAAATAATTTTTAAAGGATAAAAGAATATTTGTTTTGTTATCACCAATCATATCTAGGCAGGTTTTATCTATAGGTTTCCATTGTAAGTTTAATACTAAAAAGCACTAAGTTCGAGTATGTCAAGACCGGTGGTTCGTGGAGCATGTCCAAATTTGGGGGACACCAAGCTTTCCTAAAGGCATCGTTAACTGATAAAGAACCATTATTGAAAGTGGGGGGGCATAGCAAGTATTTGCTTTAAAAGGCAAATATCACTATGAAAAGATTGTTCTTGGTGTTGGAAAAGATTTATCTTTTTATATACTGAATATAACACTGATATACAACTTTATTACATTTTGACTCTGACCCCTAATTGTCACTAATGTCTAATTTTCCTAATAGAAGTTTGCATTCTGCTTTGAGGACATGGTTCTTTCAACCATCTTGAATATTTTGAACTGAAGTTAAAATGCTTTCAAAGTGAACACACTGCTCCAGGGCTTCCGGCCAATGTCCATCAGCCGCTTTGCTCTCTGGGTTGAGTGCGAGTCTCATCCACGACAGTTTTCTGTAAGTCAGAGATAAAGCCTGATTCTGCCTTCCTAACATTTCCCCGCAGCTTCACAACGTCTGCATCTTTTCTCTTCCAGGGCCAGAAGAGGAGAGCATTTGTGTCAAATTTACTTCTTTCATCAATTATTTTTCTTGTGTTTATATAAAGCTTTTTTCTTATTAACAATCAGATTAAAGCCACAAATTGTACTCAGATGTGCGCTGCATTCCATTAAAGAGAACATGTGTCTTTTTATAAGACGAATGATTTTTTAAACTGCTTTTAACCATAACAAGATTTAAAAAGTGAGATATACATTGATTTTACCATATGGCCTTTGTCCTAGCTTTGCAAAGATGTTGAAATATCTTATCAAACCCTGTCTCAACCATTAGTATGGACCACTTATTCTTTGTAAGAAAAATACTCTTCAGTACTTTAAGGTTGCAATTACCTTTGAAATTCAAATTTATTGCTACCATAATATGACTTAAAAACATAATTCTATTCACTTGACTTCACCTTTTGTTTATTTTCTATTAATTAGAGTATACTCTACTTACTAAGCATAGTAATACAATTTTCACACTGATAGTTGAAAAATATAACAAGTTTTATTCCGTAAGGATGAATTTCTATTGTAATTTATGTAGAATTTACATTTCTGTGACTATTACTTTCATACTCTCTCTGTTTTGGGATTTTGCTTTTCATAATAAAGAAGTAGTCATTTCCAGTTGACGTGATTAGCTCTTAAAATTCTGTCAAGATAAGTGAACAAAATAAGCCTTTTACTCAGGATGGACCTGGACGCTTTGCAGTCCATGAATGACTGCCGGCTCCCCAGAGTGACCCCGGTGCTGCTCGGAGCAGAGAGAGTCAAAGTCGCTCCCTCCGGCATCCTGGCGCTGACAGGTGTCCTCCTGAGCCCTCGGGTCCTGCTGTGGGAGTTACACGTGCACGCCTTGCCCCCTGCTCAGCAGCGCCCCGAAGGGTGTGAAGACCTCCCTCGGTCCCCATTTCAGGTCTCTGGAGCAGGTGAGGGGCCGGGCAGGCTGGGACGTTCTCCGCAGAGAATGCTCAGGTCCCCCGACACCTGCGCGCCCTCCACGGCTGCCCAGATGCCGTTTCCTTCCTGCGTGGTTTCGCACGTGTTTCTCGTCTGTGTGGTTACTCGTACTTTCTAGAAGTACTTTCACGTGCAATTTCACTAGCAGCTCTATCCGCGGTCCAGGGACCACAGCGTTCCATCTTCTTGTCTGTCCGGAGACGCAGACCCTCCCAGAGCCAGACGCTTCTACGGTCTCTCTGCATCAAAGACGTCTGCAATTCCCTAAGCCGGGCAGGCTCCCCACCCACCCTCAAATCAATGGCCAATCTCTCGTCTGTAACTATCTCCCCGTCAGGAGAAGCCCACTAATGAATTCCCCCTCTCAGCTGCTCCCAACTCCCCGGAGCAGCTCACAGTAACAGCCTCACGTGCCCTTCCTTCGGCCACATCATTTTCAATCCCGCCTCCCCACACCGGATCAGGACACCCATCTTCTGCTCTAAAGAGTTCTTCCTTTTCACCGTTCACAGTTAACAAAATGGTGATTCTGTTCAGAAACAGGAACGTTACTTTTGGCCTACATAATAAGCCCCCAACAACTTATGAGACTAGCGCCCACTGTGTCTTTGATATAATGTTACAAAAACTTCAATTTGTGAGTATCAGGGACAAGGGTGACACACATTTGGGGAAGAGGTTGTATAAAATAATACAGGCTGAGAAGAGGATTTGGCGGGATTCTACTCACATAAACAAAAAGAAAAAAATTGCTTAATGGATAATATAGACATTGATCCTAGAAAAAAAAGGCTGTATTTATGCAGTTATAAATGTTTGGGTGAGGAACAAATCTTCTGTTAGTCACCCACATATTTCTAAATAGCTGGGTATTTGGCGTTAGCTGGACCATTTGATTTGGATGGGTAAGTGTGAATAGTTACATTTATAGTTATTCCCAGAGTAAGTGTTTACCAAAAATAAACATAATAAAAATGGATTTTAAAAAGAAAGATGAGAAGTACTAGCCAAATTCAATGCTATCACATTTCAGTTCAGATTCCTTTCATCCCTTGAAGCCCTTGAAATCTAACAGTGCTCTGTGGTCAGGCGGAAGCAGAGCGTCCAGAACACCGTCCAGCATTACAGGACACAAGGATTCAGTTCCAACAACCTTGACAGATGTGCACGTCTCCATTATAGAACTAGGGCACACACATAAGTAGATGCCCTTGCCCTCGGTTACTTCTGCTTCATAAATGCAAATACCAGTTTAATTAAATCACAGAGTCAAATGGGCTTTCCAGAGTACAGAAATGAGCCTCCACTGAAAGTATGTTGATTTGAAAACATGCAGAGGAAAACACATCTATTTAGTTTAAGAAGTATTTAGAAGGTCATGTTGTCAGAAAAAGCAGTGAGCTGCTGCAGGTCTTTTTCTAATTTTAGGCTGTGATGGATTATCCACGCACAGGCAGCGTGCGCTTATAAACCAAAGCACAGATAGGTTTGATATGATACAGTGGTTTTAAACTGTGCTTTAATTTGCAGCTATTTGAACTACTTCCATTTTTTACAGATATTGAAAATTGGAAATGAGTCAAGTAGTAGCATGTTTCAACATACTGCTCCAAGTAACAGCATATTGGTTTGCCGTGTACAGTGAAGAGTCTAAAAATTAATAACCAAGTAAAAGACACTTAGCTTAAAAAACCGCAAAATAAGAGACTAGGACAGGCCTTTATTAAAATTTGACTGTTGGTGGGAAAGTGCTAAATAGATAGAGTCCAGAAGTTCTGGCAAGGAGAACTGCTAATTCTGCAACATTGGTCAAATCCATATTTTCTCTAAGCCCCATTCATTAGATGGGAGAACGCCAACCATTTGTGTGTATGATTAATGTGAGAATCAAATGAGGTAACAGGGAGCCCTACATTTTCTAGTTTTATTATTATTTTTGTAACTATTATTATTAGCCAGGGCAATCTAGTCTCATTAAAATTTATATATTTTTTAAATATGTCTTTTGATTTAGACAATCACTCACTCATTTATCAAACATTAAATTTGTCATCTATGCATCAATCATGGGTTTTCTTTTCTCATGGATCTCATACCTGATATGAGACTGACCCAAATGATTATAAACGCATATATAAATTAATGTAGAGGCATGTAGTCTGTGTGTTTGCAGCCTAATGTGAGAACAATCAACTAACTCTCTCTGGAGGAATAAAGAATTCCATCATAGTGTGATGGTTAATTTCATGTTAATTTCAGTTTGGCTGGGCTGTCCAGTTCTCAGTTAGTTGGTAAAATGCCATTTCGGGTATTTCTGAGAGGGTGCTTTTAGACAAAGTTGACATTTAAACCTGTGGACATGAGTAAAGCAGGTGTTCCTCCATGATGTGGGCGGGCCTCATCTTGCAGGCCTTAGTAAAACAAAAACACATATTTTCCCTTAATTAAATGAACGTTCTCCAGCTGACTGTCTTTGGACTGCAACTGCAGCAATGACTTTTCCTACTCCACAGCCTTTGACCTGGGACATTAGGGTCTCCCTGAATCTTCTATATTACCAGCCCATCCTGCAAATTTTGAACATATAACTCATAATTGCAAGAGCCAATCCTTTCTAATAAATCTTTTCTCTCTGTCTCTGAGAAAGAAGCATGTTTAGCAGGAGAACGTTGACCCATACAGACACTAACCCACTTAAGCAGTATAAGGTGAGTGGTATTTGAGGTGTGGATGATGAGGTAAGGGACCTTGGAAGTGGAGGCAACAGAACGTGAGAAATTAGAGTCTGACTGTGTGTAAACTCCACGTTCAGTAGGGGTTCCCATAGAGTAAAGAAGAGATGAGTTTGGGTGTGAGATCGTGAAAGAGACTTGTCTGCCAAATAAAAACATTTGATTTTAACCTATAGAAAATGGGAAGCCATTTGAAAGATTTAAACAAAGAAGTAAGATGATTAAATTTGCATTTTAAAAGATTACTATAGCTGCGGTGTCAGATATGGATTAGAGAGGGTCAAGGCTGCTGGCAAGGAGATTACCGAGCCATTCTAAGCCAGGATAATGAGGTCCTGTACTTAGTGACAGAAATGGAAACAAGATGGATATAAAAGATACAAAAGAGACAGAATCAACAAAATTCAATAAGTGGTATAGCATGGGGATAAAGAGGGAGTTCGACAAATTATGCAAGATGGCCTGTATTTTTGGGCCTGGAGACCTGGATGGAACTGCTATTGTAACACAGATGGAGGGGGAGGCTTAGGAAAAGAAAGAATTGGTTACATTATGAGCATGTAACACTGATGACACATGTGGGAGCCCCAGAAAAAGGTATTTAACAGAAATTTAAAAAAAATAAAAAATAGAGTTGTAAAAATACAGATGTTGCAGGCAATATGAGGTCTGACAGTTAAGTTCACAAATCTGACACCTTGCACTTGTGTTGGCAGCACCGTACGAACATCTTGGGAAGGTTTTATAACCTTGCTATATCAGTATCTCTGAGCGGTGTTTGTATGGTGGTGTCTTGTTGAGTGGTGTTCACTATTGTTGTATGTGTTTGTGTGCCACACAATGACAGCTTTTTCCAGAAAAAGACTCCCAAAGTAGCTTTGAGAGGTGGACGAGGTACTGACATCTAAGCATGGCTTCCCAAGGCCAATCATTCAAGGCTGATCATATTGATATTCAGCAGTGAGGTATGGAGCACTTTTCCTGGGATGAATTTTGAGAAATTGTTAGACATTGGATAAGAACATGGGTGCTGAGAATAAACCCATGAAAAGTAAAGACAAGGAAGATAACTGCAATAGAACCCTTAAGTCTCTAGAAAAAATGAACATCCAGTTTGCTGGGCAAGGACATTTCTAGAGGTAGAATTAGAGTAAAGGGCCCTTTATAAGATTTTCCTTGAAAAATAACAAATGTTTAAATTTAAACACTAGTTATAATTTCTATTATATAAACATTTAGTTTGATGCTACTTTGTATATTATCATCTATCTTTCAACCTTATTATTAATTATTTCTAAAGAGTCAATATTTCAGTGAGATATAAGCACTTTAGAAATCTTGGAAAAAAGGTAATTGTTCTCTCATTAGGCTGCAAACACACAGACTACATGCCTCTATCATGATCTGACACCCAAACTCATCTCTTCTTTACTCTATGGGAACCCCTACTGAACTTGGAGTTTACACATAGCCAGGCTCTAATTTCTCACGTTCTGTTGTCTCCCCTTACAAGGTTACATTGATTTAAAATTGATGCTCTACTAGTCTAAAGCCTACATGTTATCTTAGGAGAGAATTATAGAAGGCAACAGATAGTCACATTTTCCCCCCATCAGAGTATATTTCTTTATCTGGAAAATAAAACCACTTCAGAACCAATTGATTACATAGATTAATCTTTAAGTAATCATTTCTAGTAATAATAGTCCATGGGTCTGTGGTTCGTATTCTTCTAATGTTAAGTAAGTGGTTTCTCAATGTTGCACTATTTTTATGTCTGGGAAGAACAATTTGGGCATTTTAGGCTTAAACAATAACTTATGGTTTTAAATGCAAGCACCATATGTTCATCCTCACTGGTGGCCATGGAGAAGGGACCTCAGGACACAGTCTGTGGAACCATGAGACAAGGTTTGACAAACTATGACCCATGGCCCAAACCTGGTTTATGGCCTGTATTTATTCCTGCACTTTTGAAGGATATTAGTAGCAGAAAAAGGAAGAGGAGGAGGAAGAAAGAAAAGGAGGAGAGGACAAAGGGGGTAGGGGGATGGGAAGTGGTGAGACGTGGCAGTGGCAGAGGCCAGATGTGGCCTATAGGGCAAAATTTGATCTGTCATCTGGCTCTCATCTGTCGATCTCCCTTTAGAGAAGAACAATGGCTCACACCTGCGTGGATGATACATGTTTCAACGATGTCCAAGCATGAGAACAAACAAGCTAACAAGTAAAACTCACTACCAAAACAAATAGTTCTTAATTTAAGTCCACATAAAATGCTCATCAATTTGTATCTGTTGCAATTTGCTGGAGCTATCTCCTTGACTTATAAAAGGAGTCCTTGGGAGAGCCCGCTTGGCATCTTCAGCAGAAGACTAAGCTGTTCCAGATTAACCCTGTGAGTAACCTCACGTAGAAGCAGTGGTAGTCACAGGCGTCCCACTGGCCCATGAGACAGCCCCAACTCCCACGTCTGTGCTCTGCTGTAAAATTCCATGCCAATTTGTTATTAACCAAACAGTACAAAATTCTAGGACAATCAGTACATCAATCAGAGACTCTTTTTTGAAAAATCAACACATTTTATACTTTTCGATTTTGTTGAAAATGTAAAGAAAAACCAATTGCTATCCTTACTGATAGGAAGACAAAACTTGCGTGAAATGGAGGTCTCCGGGTTTGGTTTGGTTTTTAACAGTTGCTTGTTTTTCCTTTTAATCATTTCCCACCAACTCACACATGACTCTGTTTTTCTTCATTTACTTCTCAGAGCAATCCCTCACCTACACCTCCCCCTGCACCCTGTGTTCCCCCTCCTGAGAAGGTGGTGCCTGGGCTCTGATGATAAGAGGCATACAGTGTACCCACGTGTGCACATGACGCCCCCCCACATTCTTCCTGTGCCTGCCCCTCTCCGTTTGCTTCATCTGATTCAAAGTATCTATTTTTCTTTTTCTTCTTTTTAGGTTTGTTTTCTTCTCTAGCATAAAGACCATTTATTCTGTTCTTCCCAGAACTGAGTATTTCTTGAAACAGATTTTTTTTTTTTTTACTATTTCTCAGTTTTTGAACAGAATAATGATATATGTGCTTATGGAGAAGAAAATATTTAAGAATCTGTAATAAAAAAAAAAAAACATATGGAAATGTGACTGTAGTGAATGGTCACATTCATTTCAAGGGAAAAAAACAAAGAACAAAATAAAACACCAATGTCCAAAGAAGATCAGTGTCTCACTGGGCTGAGACAACCATAACCAAAAATCTAGCATTGCTGGATTACTGAATTATCATATCTGATTCCAGAAAATGAAGTCTTTCCTGTTTCCTGGATTTCTAATTATTTCGAACTCAATGAAAGTTAGATTAACAGTGATCTACACGCTCCTCGTTTTTCTCTTAAAGTTGATCTTGTCATTGAAAGATAGCGAGGCCCTACCCAGGGCGACTCAGGGACGCTGCAGTCGCGGGCCAGGGCGTGCGAGGAGGCGACAATTTTATTTTTCTTAGCCTAATAGGCTACTAACCCAATTTGTTGATGCAATTTTGTAAGGTATACAGAGGCTCCTTGAACAAAGGAAATGAAATTAATCATTGAAACATCAGTCTGCAGAAATGACCTTGGACCAACGTCCCTTTTGAAAGAGAAAAATTTCAAACTTCTAGAGAATTATAAGCAGCTCCGCGATGCGCGCAGGGCGGTGCTTTTCTGAGCCTGCAGCGCAGCCTGTGAAGGTTGCTGCATCCCACAGCAGTGAGGAGGATCGTCTTACTGTTTCCACAGCTGCCAGGGTATTAAATTCTCACTGCTTCCGATGCTGTGATCGCCGCGCTGTGTCCAACCGTGCACCGCTCCAGGGCTGGACCCAGGGCAGGCCGAGGACCTGCCCTCCTGGAGGCTGACCGGCTCTGATAACTGCAAGTCTTCCCCAGTTATCTCTGTCAGCCCCGATCCTCACCGGCCACCGCTCCCCTCTCCTGGCTTTTTACATATACTCTGATTTCCTGCTAGTAGCATTTTTTTTTAAAGAGCCATTAATCCTGTCATTTTAAACATCAAAGGTTTACTTAACAATTGGCAGGAGAAGGTTTTTTTTTGTTGTTGTTGTTTGTTTTAAGTAGGGAATGGCACTTGCCACCACCCTCAAACCTTAAATAGGGACCAGCCAAAGACAGAGAAACTGAAGATAAATGGCTTGCACCTGTTCTCTGCTCCACACCGTCTCTTGCCCATAATTGCAGATACTACCCCTTGACAATATCAGGTTGTTATTTACTAAATACTTTCTTAGATAATGCTATATTTGAAAAAGAAGCTATGCCTTTAATTTGTTATTCAATCATTTTATACTTTAAGAATTTTGCACAAATTTGTGGTAAATGGAAATTTGGGGTGGGATTTCTAAAGTGGCACCACATGTGTGTATGTGAAATTGATTGTTATTAGTTAAAAATATATAAAATATTTTTGAGGGTATCTCATTTTTCACAAAAATATTACCTTCACTTATTTTTATTTTCCAAGAATTATGGGAATTCAAAGCTTCAGATGGGCATTTTTATAAATTATAAAAAGACTTATGATTTCTTCCTCTGCAGTAATTGTTGTGTAGATATGAAAGTACAAATAACAAAAATATTTGTAAAAATACATTTAGAAACAGGAAACACACAAGAATGCTGAATATAACTTGTGAATATCTATCATTATTCTTTTACGGTTCTAAATTATTCCTAAGGAATAAAACCTAACAGATAAAACTTCCAACTTTGTAAGTTTCAAACACGGAATAAACTCTATAATAAACTCCATAAAACAAAATAATTAAAAGTAATGTAAGAGTTAACATAGAGACAATTTAAATATAAATTATGATGAATTCTAGCAAATAATTAGTATAACGCTTGGAAATAAGACCAAGTTTTACGTTGCCATTAGATGTTATGTGGCAGTTAATGGTGTGTAATTTGATGCCATGATGTTTTTTATAGCAATTTCCCTAATTTTTCACACTAATTCTGTGACACAAATTAAAATAAACTCTGTCTTTCTAAAGAAAATCGAAGGAAGTGAATAAACAGTGATGCTTGGTAAAAAGCACAGGGACAGTTCCTGATCTGAGTAGCAGCGAGAATTCATGTCTTTTGTTTGTAACTTTACCCACACTTTAAAAGTCTCTTTTCTTAGAGAGTTTATATTCAAGGAACTAAAAGGGGATTATAAAGAAATTATGCATGACTGAGTTTCAAATGTCTGATAAAAGATAGCATGTGGCCATTTAGATTTTCCTTATAGGCAATTTGAAATAATATTAATAAACCCATGAAAATTTCTGAATACCCTTATTTTGTGCCAGGCAATGTTCAAAGAGCATTATGTAAATTGTCTGCTTTAATTCTGACAACAGTATAGCAGCAAATCGTGTATTACTATCATTTCTATTTTATATGAAAAAAGTCGGTTTTAGAAAGGTGAGGAAATTTCCCTAAGGACACACAGCTATTCTGTCACGGTGTTTTTGATGCCCACATCTATGCTTCTAACCACAACTTTCAGTAAGGGTGACCCAGGTGTACGGATCAATATTGTAATCAAATTGAAAAAGAAATACCAAAGAAAAGAAATATTTTCAATATTTTACCTAGAATTAAAATTTTAGCATTATTGGCAGTTCTTCCTTTTATTTCAAATATTTTCCTCACTTCATTTAACTTGACTTCCATAGACATAGGCTATGCATTTTAACTGCGCTATAACTCTTACCAATTAGAACTTATGGGAGATCTTATTAAATTCATTACGCATGTAGCTAAAATGCATTTATGTTATAAATATCAAATTTGCAGAGCATGATTATAGGGTGAGAGAATGGAGGCTGGAAAGCCAAGTCTTAATGTTAAGAGGCTGACTGATGCTTCTGTAAGCCTCACCTCCCACCCTATAACGCGGGTGCTGAGGTTTGAAGGTTTTTGTCCTCTTCAAAGCGTATCTCAAACTCAGTCTCCAGTGCAACAGGGTTGGAAAGTAAAGACTAATGGGAGGTGCTCAGGTCACTAGGCTTCACTCCTATGAGAGATTAATGGTGCTGTAAAAACAGCACGTGGGTCTGAGCGGAGGCTCATGTCTATAATCCCAACACTTTGGGAGATCAAAGGGGGAGGACGCCTCAAGCCAGCTGCTCAAGACCAGCTCAGGCAACCAGCTGGACCTATCTACAAAAAAATCAGTTAAAAAAACTAGCTGGTATGGTGGCATTTGCCTGCAAATCTACTATTTACTCTGGAGGCTGAGGTGGTGGATCTCTTGAACCCAGAGGGAGATATTCTATACTAAAAAAAAAAAAAAAAAGCTTGCCCTGTGCACAGGCTTGCCCTGTGAGAAATGGTACTTGTCCCCCACGGAGGCTGCACTTTTCAAGTCCTTGGAAACAGAGGTTAGGCCCTGCTGGAGACTTGATCTGGGTTGTCCTATACTGCAGAACTGTGAGAAATAATTTTTTTGTTTTAATAAATTACCCAGGTGCAGGTATTTTGTTACAGCAGCACAAAATGGACTAACACACTGGGTGACCCTCAGTTTCAGGTTTTCACGTTTTGCCTCCTGCTTGGATCCTTCTAGCAGAGCATCAACAACAAATCACTCCACTTAATTATTTTTTAGATCTGTATTTCCCTACATAATCTAAACTCCCAGCGTAAACAGGAAAATTTTGTTCCCCTCTATATTTTACACTGACAAACTGGGGCATAACACAAAGAGATTATAGACATATAGATGTATACAGTAGGCCCTCCATGGTTGACCACCTCCCTACATTGACCACCTCCTTAAGTTGAGCTAATTTGCCCCAACTGGACATGCACCACTTCTTGTATTTATCAGTACAGTAGGCCTAGTTCTTCATGATCACCTCTCTTTGTTGACCGGTTTGTTACAGTCCCTTGGGTGTTCAAGTTACAGAGGTTCTACTGTATTTATATATACGTTTTAAAATAATTTAAAAATTAATAACTAAATAAAGAAATGATTAGAAGATTAGATTGTAGGTTCTTAATTCAAGATACGAGGAGAAGTTTGGAATAGATAACTCTGTGAGTCTCTTCTGTAATCATGAGTCTAATATTACAGATCAGCTGTGAGGATAGTGCTGTGTGTGTGTAGTTACGAATTTGGGGTCTAACACTGAAGATGTTATCTACTCTTTGAAGTTATAATAAAAATCTTTAAATATGTAAAAAGCAAAGAATGGGACACACTAATGAACTCCCCACTCAGTTTAACAAATGAAGCATTAGCTATACTATGGAAGCCCCCTTTCTATAACACTTAGCTTTGAATTACAGATTTACCATGCGTGCATTTCTTATGTTTTTACCACACCTTTGAAAAATGTATAGTATACTTTTTTGTTAAGAATTTCTAGAAAAATGATGCCAATTCTTTGTGCGACTCATCAATACTTTGCATGCAGTTGTAATTCACAAAGTTTTATTTTAAAATGATAGAAAGTAAAACATCTTAGACTGAACACTTGAAGACTTGGAAGAGGGGGAGCCAAAGTGTGATCAGACGGACGTGGGACTCCTCAGATGTCTTTGGAGCTGGTTCTCGTGCTGTGCTGCTTATGGACTGGAGCACACAGAAGGAGCAACTCCATGAAATGTGGGGGGTGAGAGGGGAGCTTCTGGGGTTTCAGGGACTTGAAAACAGGGAAACCAAGGTTAATTTTTTCTGTGACTTATAACTTATTGACCTTGTGCTGAAAATGGGGCACAATGGATGGTAATGAAAAATTAATTTAGTCAGAGATGAGAAAGTGGATGTGAGCCCTTGAGGTAAGTGAGAAGAGTTTAAGAATGATATGTTTGGTGATGGGCAGTAAGTAATTATGTAGGGATTTGAGGGAGAATACTCTAATGATTATGAGTGGAATATATTGGAGAGGATATAGAATCATGTCAGAAAGGTCAGTCATTAAGAGTGTTCATTAAGCCAAGTATTAGCCACGGACAAGCATGTGCTACAGGGGAAGCTGAATCAAGGAAGCAAGGTGTAAAACCAAGGGATAATTGGTGGGTAGAACAGACACAGCATCTTGATTAATTTCTCATTCAAGAAGAATGTAAAAAAGACCAGGGTTAACACACGTTTTAAGGTTCCAGACCTGAAAATAAGAGTTTTTCTTTTTGAACTACAAATTAGGTAAACTACAGGTAGTATTCCAGTTGATAGAAAAACTTACTGGCTGGTGGCTGAGGATGTAGGATGATTGAGAGTTAAAGGAAAACAGAAGAATGGACTGTTTCATCCGAGATCTTAACTCTCTTGAGGCCTTATGAGGGCTTTAGGGATTTGCGGGCAGGCTTCGAAGATCCCAAAGAAACAAACAAGAGGAAAAGAGGGTGAGAGTGCACCCTGAAATAATAAGCTCTCTGGAATAGATTAATTTACTCAAAGATAAAATCAAAAGGATGAGAAAAATGAGCTATCATCCCCCACCCCATCAGCACTGGTTCAAATTCTAGCTAATCTGCAACTTAGGTTGCTTTAAAGTATTTAACTAATTTATCTGTGGCCAAGTTAGTCTGACTGCTTCAAGCATGACATTCTTGAGGTCAAAGTCTTGGATTTGACGCTTCTACAGAATAATTAACTTTGTCCTAACCTGTGGTCACAGCTCATATCCCAAACCCTGACGAATTGTCTTTGTTCATGAGAGGGGACTGGATGAAAGAGCAGAACTGTGAGAGCAGCAGCCCAAAAGCACACGCGGTGCACAGGAGTCAGTAATGCCGTGTTTATATGTGAAAGATGTTATTTGGACACCTAATTGTCATGACGTATTTTTTAAAAGATGAAAACATACAACTTGATATAAATCATTCTGTCAAATTGAATGCTTCTAAATTAGCAAACTGAAGAATAAAATTGAAGATAACAGATATTAGAACAATCTAAAAATCTCATTTACAACATTTTAAGAATCTCTATACTTAAATAATATAACTGATCATTATACAAGATGAAACAACAGATAATATTATGAGCTTTGTTCCAGAATGTTAGCATGATTTTGATAATGTATTAAAAGTTAGATGTAGGGTTTTGCTTCAATTTATATTGTATTTCACTTATTTTGGTTTTTTATAGCTACAGAATTTTTAAAGTTATTTAAAGAGACTGAAAAATCTATTATTCATGGGATAAACTGAAATACAAAAATGAGATTATTTAAAGATTATTTTCCTGCTCAAAAATTAGGTAAAACTAATTTTAAAATATATTTATCCATTTTGAAATATTGTTTTTGACATAAGTCTTTACCCTAATAGACTTGTTTGTGTTTTCTAATAATATTTTTGTACTCGTTTCTAATAAATCTTAAATTTTAGAATATTTTATACATTGCTCTTTGTTCTCACCAAGGATTTCATAATTTTAAAAAATTATGCATTTTTGTATTTAATTGATTTGCTTGCTTAAAAAAGACATGTAGAAAGGCCTGTGGCACCTTTTTGTATTTTCTCTTCTGTATTCAACAAGCGTAAGCATATCATATTTGTCATGCTGTTGATTTATAAAATTATTCTCTGGTTTTCATGATAAAAATATTTTTACACTGAATATATTTTTTCCTCCACATAATTTTACTTGTTTACCTTGGTCTCTATCAAATATGAAGGTTTTTAACAAGATTAAAATTATTATCATTATCAAACAACTTTTATTCATCTGCCTTTTCTCATGTCTCTAGTGAGAGAGAGAAGATAAAGTTGGCCTTCACCATGCTTGTGAACTCATTTTCTTATCAATGTCACTGTAAACTACACTGATAAAAAACCTGTATGTGTTAACTTCAACTGTGGAAAGTATCTGGCTTCGACACAGAAAGCATAGCAGAAGGAGAAAGGATAGAAGTCTGAATAAAAGAATGTAAGCATTATCAAATATTTTTTCATGGATTTTTTTTAAATAAAATTTATTCCCAGAACAGTTGTAGCTTTTATAGAAAATTTGTAAAGATAGTAGAGAATTCTTGCATACCCCAGTCCAATTTCCTCTATAATGACTTATGTTAGTATGGTATGTCAGCTACAAAGAACTGTTATCGATAGATGATAGATTATTATTAACTAAAGTCCACACTTTAGTCATATTCCTTTAGCTTTCACCTAGTTTTCTTTTGTTTCATAATAGCACATGAAATTTAATTATCTATATAGCTACGTCTAGGCTATGAAATATAGGATTTTTCTTTATTTCTGTGATCTTAAAACTTGTGAGGAGTACTGGTTAAATAGTTGGTAGAGTGCCCAACTATAGCTGGTGCTTTTGTCGCAATTTGGCTGAGGCTATGGGTGTCTGGGAGGAAGATAACACAGACAAAGTACCATTTTCATTATATCCCGTCAAGAGAACATATTGTCAGCAATACTTACTAGTGTGGCTGGTGACCCACTTTGCCTGACTAAGGCAGTGTATTAGTTTGTTCAGGCTGCTACAACAAAAGCAGAAAAAAGTTTCTGTTTAGATAACAGAAATTTATTGTCTCTGTCATAGAGGCTAAAAGATGAGATTAAGGTATCAGTCGATTTGGCTCCCTCTCTGGGCTGGGAGGGAGAATCTGTAGGCTGGTCTCTGCTAGGATCTCGTGGTTTACTAGTAATCGTTCGCATTTCTTGACTTGTAGATGCAACAGCCTGATATCTGCCTTCATCTTCATACGTGATGATAATAGGAGAGCCTGGAAGCAAATGCATGAAGTATCAATGGTGTTTATCTCAGAGGTTAGAAGTAAGAGCAGGAACGACCATATAACAGGAGGATTTCACAAATTCCCAGTGCCACTCTTTCCACTTTCCTGCTTTTCACAGTATGATGAGTAGGATCCCATTTAAAGAAAATCCATTCATTTCTCAGTCCTATTCAATGAGTTTATTCTTAAAAATTTATTTTTTTCTCCCCTGAATCACCAGCTTTTCCCTCAACACTGTCATTCATTCCTTACCACCATCCCAGCTCAAGTCACAATCATCTTTCTTTCTCCTGGATGACCACAATAGACTCCCAGCTGGTTTTCCTGCATCCATCCTTGTCTTATGATCTGTTCTCAACTAAGTAGTAAGCAAGAGTCTCCAAAAGCATCTGTCAGACCTCATTCACTCAAGATTCTCTTCTAGCTCCCTGTTGTAGGCAGATTAAACACCAGAGACTTGCTCGTCCTGGCACGAGTGGCACCCACTTTGGCTCAGTGCACAGCTCTCCTTTCTCTCACTCAGCCCACTGTAGCTGGCAGAGCCAGGCTAGTCCCTGAGCATATCAGGGACGTTGATGGTTCAGGCCCTTTGCACTGGCAATTTTGCTTGACTCACTTGTCATGCCCATCTGATCTACGCTTGAAGGGAATGTACTCAGATCTATCCTGTCCATTCTGCTTAAAAGTGCAACACCCCCTCCTCAAGTACTTTTCATCCCACTTACCTTGTCTTGCTTATATCCATAGATTCATCACTTTTACCATACAGCATACCCACTAATTTTTATGTGTATTTTCTATGTCTTTTCTATCTCTTTACATGAAAACATAAACTCCATGAAGCCAAAGAGTATAGTGTCTTCAGTTTATTTGTTTATGTGCAGGACTAGACCAGTACGAGGCACTTAGCAGAATCACAATACATTTTTACATAAATTATTTTATACAATAAAGATAATAATAACAAGGGCTAACATTTTAACGTTTTCTATGTGCTAAATAATCTCTTAGGCTCTTTATATGCATTAACCTATTTTTAATACTGAAAACAACCCTGTGATACAGATACTGTTGTTTCCCCATTTAAAAAATTAGGAAATAGACCAAGTTTCCAAAGCTAGTAGTTGGAGGAACCAAGATTACTGATTATTTTCTTAGTTAACCTATTTTCTATGTTTCAAAGTTTTACACTGAATGTATGTTTCTTTTATAGTGTAAAATAATAAATAATTAAATAGTTACCACAGCTACTCTTCTGAGGTTGCCTCATTCAATCATTCCTTACAAAATATACCAACTTGTAATCTATAACCCCTTCTCTTTATTTTTTAAATTTTTTTTATTAAGTCATAAGCACATAGATCATGTATACATTGACACCTTTATGGGGTACAATGTGTTGATTTTATATACAATTATAACCCCTTTTCTTATATAGACTATTTAAATGCTAATTTTCTATAGATCTTTTATTTCCATAATTATCTTCTGTACCTATAACAACTTTTTAAAAATATAGTTTACTTGTGCTCATTTATTTATGACTTGAATAAATATTGAGTGATAAATATTTAGGTTTATAAAAGTTTGCCAAGCGTGTCTATGTTTGTGTGGGTATTTTGAAGCTAATGTCTGTTTGGGGGGCGTTACGTAGTATTTATTAATACATTGGCTTCTTTTTTTTAAAATGTAACTATAGCATATGGGAGGCTTTTAGCAAGCTAAAATGTCTCTAAGCAATCCTGTAAAACATGTCAACAAAATAATTCTGGGTAATTATTTTGTTCTATTTTTAAAGATGGCACATAGCAATTTTCTTGAAAGCAGAACATTTACATACTGTATTTTTAATTAAGCATCTTTAATTACCTGTGCAATTTACCCCTAAAATTTTTATGAATGTATATGTGTTTCAAAAGCTAGCAACCTGATGATTCAGAAGGCAAAGAATCAACAAGTTTGTGGTTAAAAAAAAAAAAAAGATAAAATTCACCAAAAACCATTTTGATGTCATTCTGCAAAAATATTTTTGTGATATGTAATTATAGTCATTATTTAGATGAACTGAATAATGAAGATTAATTAGAAATCAGCACAGTATAAAGGAAAGCAAATTTGGATTTGTTCAACTAGTTTTGGGGACTCAAAATTCTATAGCAAATTAATCTCCGAAAATCCATCTCACCACATGAAATAGAATTAAATGCTATCTTTCATTTATTTTAAGGGCACTGTCTTGTTTTGTGCTCCTATCACAGGATGCCACAGACCTGGTCACGTATAATGAACAGAAATTTACTGCCTCATATTTCTGTAGGCTGAGAAGTCCAAGCTCAACGGGTCTGCATCTACAAAGCCCTTTTTGCTGCATTATCCCCTGGCAGAAGGGCAAAGAGAAGATGAGAGAGAGAGAGTAAAAGTAGGTTGAAATCCCCATTTTATAAAATTCCACTCCCTCGATAATAACATTAATCCATCCACTCTGTCCTCATGACTTAATCACCTCTCATTAGAGCCGCACTCTCAACACTCTTGCAGTGGGGATTAAGTTTCCCACACATGCTTTTCTGGGAGATATATGCAAACCGTACCACCCACTTACTAAGTGTCATAGAGTAATCTATGTCTTCCTGGTGTGTGTGCGTGTTGTCATAAAATGAGATTCCTATATAAGAAGTTTCATTAAAAAAAAATTAGCAGTTGGCAGATTGACATATATTTTATTTTTCTGTCAATATTAATAAAAGTTAGAAGGAAATTCACGAAGACAAAGACGTTATCTGAGGGCTGAAGCGATGTGACCCTTTCTCGCACTGCAGTGCACACCCAGCCCCACTTCACGAGTGCGCCCAGTCTAGCTTCCAGCTGACTGTGACTTCACAAGAATTCCAGGAAACCATTAACCAGCTCAGGCCAGCCAACCTGAAAAATCAGGAAATCACGAAAAAAATGTTGTTTTAAACCACCAATTTTGGGAATTTTTTTCTCCCATAGGAATAAATATTTAGAATAACAATTAGTATAAGTAGTAGATACCACTACTCCGTTTTTAATGTGCCCTACAAAAATCATGCTAAAATTAAGTTGCTGTTGGGAAGATTTATTTATTGTTTTACTTTTATTTTATTTTATTTTTTTGAGACAGAGTCTCCCTGTGTCACCCTGGGTAAGAGTGCCCCGGTGTCACAGCTCACAGCAACCTCAAACTCTTGGGTTGATGTGATCCTCTTGCCTCAGCCTCATGAGTAGCTGGAACTACAGGACAATCCCACACACACACACACACCACGAATGTGGCCAGTTTACTTATTTATTTGTTTATTTATTCCAGAGGAGGTGGCATCTCACTCTTGCTCAGGTTGGTCTCCAACTCCTGAGCTCTAAAGGACCACCCCTTGGCTTCCCAGAGTGCTGGGATTACAGGTATGAGGCACAGTGCCCAGCCACCTTTGTGAACGTATTAAAAGATTGAGACTAATAAGAGGTGGTGAGCCCATGAGGGCTTTGCCCTCATGACTAGATTAAACCCATTATCCCAAGAGCTGCTTTGTTATCATGAGAGTAAATGTTATAAAAGCTGGTTCAGGCCAGGGGGGTGGCTTATGACTGTAATTCCAGCACTCTGGGAGGCTGAGGCACTGGATTGCTTGAGATCTGGAGTTGGAGGCCAGCCTGAGCAAGAGAGAGACCCTGTCTTTACTAAAAATTGAAGAAAAGTCACTGGGCATTGTGGTGGGCACATGTAGTCCCAGAAATTACAGAGGCTGAGGCAAGAAGATTGCTTAAGCCCAGGAGTTTGAAGTTGCTGTGAGCTACGATTACTCCATAGCTCTCTACCCAGAGTAACAGAATGAGCCTCTGTCTCAAAAAAACAAAAACAAACCCCCCCAGAAACTAGTTCAGCGTTCTTCTCTCTTGCTCTCCTCTGTCATAGGATGATGTAGCAAGAAGGCTCTTGTCAGAGACTGGCTCCTTGGACTTCCCAGCCTCCAAACTGTCAGAAATCAATTTCTTTTCTTTGTAAATTACTCAGTCTGTGGTATTTCATTATAGTAACACCAGACTAAGAAAACTTTCATCACAAAATCTTGAATCGTGGGGCCTTGACTTTGAGACCGAAGGTAGGCATAAAGTGAGGGATCTCAGACAGATTATGGTAGATTTGAAGGATAGCCAGGAAAATTTATTATACAATGAGAGTATTATCCATTTTATATCGTAGCAAAATGTTTGACAAAACTATTACCTGCCATTAAGTGGAAAATGGAAAACATATGTAATGAATCAATAGATTAGTGTAAGAAAATTTCCTTAGCCATAAAAGTAACAGTTTTTGAAGGCCATGTGTAATCAGGTGCAGATAAAAATAGAATAAACAGTGAACTGTTTAGTTTCTTAAAAAATTTCAAGAAAATAGAACAAAGTCTGGAAATATTCAGTCAAAAATTAAACTTTTTTTTTTATTCTCAGAATTTCAAGATGATAAAAGTTTCAAAATAAGGAATTGACTCAAGGTAAAGATCAAATGCAAGGTGTTGAGACTAAAATGAGGTCAGTAAGAATGTTCGGATCGAGGGTGGAGTTTCAAGAACTTCCGTTAAGACTTTAGAAATATATAAGGCAGTTTTTTGTCAGCTAGACACAAAGAATTCTAAAAATATTAAGGTTATACAAAATCTGACAATTAAATTCGCAAACTCATCCTGGAAAATGTGCTACATACTTCCATTGGTGAATATCACTATGGTCATCAGATAGCCAAAGAGAGTACTTTGAAGGTGACCATATGCCCCATAAAATTTCATCTGGGAAGTCTAACATTGCTGTATCTTTTAGATTCTCTTTCTAGACAAAAAGGGTTTTTAAATCTTAAAGGCATTATACCATAGCACCATGACTTTTAGCCCTTGCCAGAAAGGAACATGTCTCAAAGAAATTTTTGAGTATGTCCTTAGTTAACTAAATTGAACCCAATAAGATTTGTAGAAAACCTCTACATTTTGCAAGCATGGAATTAAGGAAAAAAAATGTATCCCTTTGGAGTAAAAAAGGCACAGACAGTTTAAATTAAAAGCCTTTAGAGCCCTCCCCTTCTATGGGGAGCAAGCAAAATGAGAGCTACTTACCTGAAAACACAGGCCACTTCTCAGGAATGACTGAGATTTCAGAGCCAAAATTCCAAAGAACGAAGTCAAGAGTTGTGTAGAGTCATTCTATTATGGGTTGATATGGTTTGTTTGGCCCTGCCAAGTTATGTTGAAATTTTGTTACCAACCTTGGTGTGGCCTGGTGGGAGAAGTTTGAGTTGTGGGATCGGATCCTTCATAAATAGCTTGGTGCCATTCTATAGGGAGTGAGATCTCCTTCTAGCTTCCATGAAAACTAGTTGTCGCAAAGAGCTTGCCATCTCCTCTCCTCTCTCTCTCTCTCTTATTACTTGATCTCTACACACTGGCTCCCCTTAGTCTTCTGCTATGAAAGGAGCAAACTGAGTCCCTTGCTGGAAAGAGGTACAGGTGTCAGCTTCTTGTACAGCCTATAACCATAAGTCAACCCCTCTTATTTATAAATTATTCAGTGTCATGTAGATCCTCATCACAGTACAAATGAACTAATAAACACTCGTAGGGAATAGATTTGAACCTAACCAGGTAAATCATGACACATGCCTAGCTGGGTTTCAGAATCATTATGCACTGGTGATGGCTCTGTGCCAACCTGCTCTCTTCCCCACTTTTGAAATAGGAGTGTCCATTGCAATTATTTTATAGGTAGTGTTTGTATCATAACTTAATATTCGGTACAGGATAGGTGCAGGGAAATTATCCCTATAGATCACAAATTTTTAGATTAATAGAAGCCATCCCTAATAACTTGGACCAACTTAGATGCTGACGTTCTGGATTTAGAATCAGTATTGTAGCAGAATAGGCTTCAAACTCTTGGGTGGAGAATAGATGGATATCACACGTGGAAGAAACACAGAAACATGAACTGTGGCTTCCATACAGTGGTTTATGGAGTAGAGTCTTGAAGATGTTTACTGCCTACTGTTTCTTATATTAAGAGGTCAAATTTCATATCCCCTTAAGTCAGAACTAATTTTAGTGTCTTATTTGACAATAGAACATGGCGAACTCAATATTCTGGTGCCACGTTTAAAGTGCATGGCACTTACTTAAAACACTTGAGTTTCTTGAAAAACTGACCCTTGGGATAAATTGTCTTAGAAATCATCCACCACAGACGGATGGCTGAGCAGCATAGCCACAAAGGGTAAGCACTCCATTGAACAACTCTACTCCAAAATAAGGCAATGGCAGTTGATCAGTAGAATTGAAAGCTGTGATTTTCTGACAGTAACTATAGAAAAAAACAACAAAAATAACCTTAACTTAATTTATAAATGGATGGACTCTATACTCCACACCAAGGACCTGAATCATGAAAAGAAATGCTCATATTCAGATTAAATATTGTTTACCTTAGTTTTTATCAAAGACAAGACAATGTCTGGTATTTGATAAAAAATTATAAGACATACAGAGAGGGTAAGATAAAACAACTTAGTGGTAAGTGATAAGTAATGGGACTAGATATAGATATGATTCAGAAGTTAGAACTTTTAGATGACTACAATTTTGGAACTTTAAAGAACTATGGCTACATGCTAAAGACTCTAGTAAAAAAGTAGACAATATGTGTGAACAGCTGAGGAATTTCAATAAGAAGACAGTAAATGCTAGAAGAAGTGTAAAGGAGATTCTAAGAGCAAAAGTCGTCACTACCTTGGAAATAAAAAAATAAAATTATTTAAGGTGTCTATCACACTTATGTGAACTTGACATACTTGAGAAAATAGTCAGTGAACTTACAGAAAGTTTAGTATCTGAAGTTTACTTAGAAAAACTGATGCATAAAGAAAAAAATATAAACGTGGGAGGAACAAAATAGAAGATCTAGAAGCTATAGAGTGATGAAGAATAAATAGCCTAATATGTGTAATTTTGTGATGCAGACAGAGAAGAAATAAAGAATGAAGTAAATAAAATATGTGAAACAATCATGGCTGTGAATTTTCTGAATAAATTAAAAGAAATCAAACCATGAATCCAAGAAGCTCAGAGAAATCTATGTAGAATAAATAAAACAACAACATCCACTATAACAAAATAAACATCTTTTCACATTGGAGTGAAACTGCTTAAAAGTATAGAAAACATTTTCAAAGATCCAGAGAAAAATAATGCACAATAAACAAAGGGAATAACTTAAGAGTTGTAGCGGACTTCTTGCGAGAATCCATGCCAACCAGTAGGACTGAAAGAAGTAAGCCAGCAACTCAGAATTACGATATCCAGTGAATGTATCTTCCAACAATCTTAGATAAAAACAAGCAAAAAAATTCTTAGATAAAAACAAGAGAACATATTTTTAGCAGCCTTGCACTACAAAGAAATGTCCTTCACAGAGAAGGAATATGATACCAGAAGCTATTTATATGCACACCACAAAATTTCAAGTGCTAATTAACAAAAATGAAGTCACATGTAAGTTCCCCAAGGTATCACTTTTCACTACTCTAAGTCCTTCTGTGGTTCCCACTCTCTTCTCCTTCTGGGACACCAAATCACTAAAAGACAGGGGACCCTCTGTGCACATTGTCGTCATTCTGTCCTCAATCCCACATGACAATAACCACTCCGAGCTGCCCTACTCGGCCTTTACTGGGATTTTTGGAGGACAGTAGTTCCAGGTGGTACATTCAGCCACATTCGACACAAGTGATGATCAGTTTGATAGAACATCCAAAAAAAGGCTTTTTCCCTTCGTCACTCCACTTTCTCTTTTCATCGTTTATGCAGAATGAAATTGTGCCTCATAAAGGAGTGTGTTTTAGGCATCTCTGCTTTCTGTGGCACTTTTCACAGATACCGGGCAGCTGGTGGGTTGGTTAATTAAACTTCACTGCCAATTCATACATAGCTATACACGCAGGTAGATTATTTTTGCCAGGTTTCTGCTTTATCATCATTAGGCCAACTTTGTTCTTGATTATAAGATGCTTATGGAGTCTATTCTCCCAATAGAATTTAAGATCAAAAAGGAGTTTTATCATAATGCGAACTCTTTCTCAAACTCTCAGCAGAGTTTCCCTCATGTAACATTGAGCAGAACCATGTTATGTAGCAGGACTAAAATAATCATTGGCAAAAAGAATAAAACTATGACCTACTTGGATGAACAATGGTTCATTCTTGGGGCTTAGAAGAGTGATCATTTCTTATGAAACATATGAAGGATAGAAGAGGAGCCTAAAATCATTTGGTTAGAAGAAAGCTGTCTTCTCATAGTTTAATCAGGAGAATGCATTTTCCCCTTTTGACCTAAGAATTATTGCAAAGTCTTGTATTGAAGGTTGATAGAGAATTCAGCATATAGAAAGCAAGCGGGTATTTCTAACTTTAGAAAGCCAAGCTGAACACGTAACACAAAATCCATCCATCCACTAAGTAAGCAATTCAAGTCATTGGGATTTTCCAGTGTGCCCTGGGGAGAAGCAAAGCTTCCTTGGCAATAAGAACTTGTCTTAGAATGATCATGGGCGAATGTGGAATGAAGACTGACGAGATGTTTCTGAAGGATAGCCAATCTACCTGGATAGACTAGAATGGAATGTAAATCTATGTAGGAGGTAAATAACAGAATAAGCTAAAGTGGCACAGTAAAACAGTAGAGTTCAGAACACATCAGAACATTAGAACCAAGCAGAAATTTAAAGGAGGTTGAGTCTGGTTTTGTCCAGTTAGCTCTCCATTCAAAGCATTTCCTATTTACTAAAATGTGCAGACTCTCTCTGTCTCCTTTTCTCTGTCTTCATGCTCTTTCTCTTTTCTCCTCTCTTCTTTCTCTTTCTTTTTTGCTCTCTCCACCCTTCACTCCCGCCATCTCCTTCTCTGTGTTTGTCTCTGTCTTTCTTAAAAACTTATATGGATTTATATCTGGTAGACATATAAACAGAGTAGAAACTACTTTATAATTTTATTAAAATGATAGTACTCTTACAAAATATTGCACTAATAAGGCATGTATTCTATTTGAATTTCACACTTGCTTTTCACAACAATAGCCACTACACTGGCCTAGAGTGCTATATTTGGCTTTATGGTTATATACACATTGGTAAGTCCCATAAGTATGTCATTGAAAGCTTTTTATAGTCTATGTTTTTGTTCTGCTAATACTTATTTTTTTCCTATTTCGTTGATCAAAATTTTTCACCTTTCAATTTTCATTAAATTTCTATTCATGTTCATTGTTCACTTATCTTTCTTACTTCTGTTGTTTTTAAATTTGACAGACTAAAAAGCCATTACAATATTGAAGTTAATAACTCAGAAAAGGGCATGACTTTAGAATTTACACTTTTATTACAGTAATATCTTATGCTTTAATGCACCTAAATATACAAGCAGCTATTCTTATATGGAAATTAGTTTTAAAATGTTGCAATAACTAGGGCTTGAATTTTTTCAGTTATTAAAATTTTAAAAAGTAATTACCTTAATATCTTCATTCTTCCAAAAGCTTTTTATGCTACAACTTACTTCTATTTGTTTTCTTTAAAAACTGTATGCCTTAGATATTTAATCACAAAATTTCTATATATTTTAATTAAACAAGTGTCTTCTTCTAATTGTCTAAACCACTGCTGACATGAGGCTGCATTGTGACACTTAGTTAAATCTTAGGGAAAAAAAGTTATACTAACAACTTGGCATTATTGTTAATATTATATATATATTTTGAATGTTGTAGTCTATTCTAACAAACAAATAACACAAATCCTCATACCCCCGGTGCCAAGAGCAGCTTACTTAGTTTAGCGTAATTGGGTGGGAAAGTGTAGGTACATTTTTCTTCTCACCCCATCCCATTGACATTTTGGGTTATGAGATAAGGTCTTGACTTTCCAAGATTTATTTCTCTCTGACCTGTTTGCATTTTGTTTCTCTTCTGTTTTGATCTTTTAGCAATTCACACCACATTTTCCTTGGTGTCTCCCCTCCTTTACTCTTACCCTGGGGTGGTGAGGTTGCTTAGACAGAAACCAATGAACACGTGCCCATGAACATGTACAGGGGGTGAAGGGCAGGAGGGGCAGAATCTGCGTAAACTATCTCAGCCTCTATCTGAGCTGACCCATGATCATTCCCCAGGGTTTCTTTGTGTATTATTATAGTTTGTTTTTTGAGGAAGGTAAGATTCAAGAGGAGTCTACACACATTTTAAAAAACATTTTTTGAGAATTTCGTAAGAATAAGCTGTTGCCTAGTGGAGAATCTCTCTGATTTTTAAATTTTCTGATAAAATCATCAATTGTTAAATTAGTCCTTATAAACATTTTTGACTATAGTGAAAATTATCAACTATGGTAAAAGTTCAATAAATACCTTTTTCTAAAATGAGAAATTTTCATTAAAAATAACACAAATATAATAAAATCATTATATGTATAACTCATATTTAATATATATGCAATATCATGATTTATCATAAATATTCAATTATCAAAATATTATAGGGACAAATAAGATTGATGTATTGTTTATATGCTCTCATCCTGGAGAGCCAACCATACAATTATCACACCGATGTCAACATTATATCAATTTACCGACCTGTCTGGGAGCACAGGGGGGCCTCCCTCAGCCCTGGCTTTGCTTTCTGCAGTTTCTGTTACCCAGAGTCAACCACAGTACAGAACAGTAAGATATTTTGAGAAAGAAAGAGAGGGAGGCCACATTCACATAACTGTTATCACAGTATATTGTTGTTGTAATTATTCCATTCTATTATTATTTGTTAGTGACATGTTCCTGTGCCTAATTTATAAACTAAGCTTTATTATAAATACCTATGTGTATGACAACATTCCATGGTATATAGACAGACCACTGCTATCTGCAGGTTCTGGACATGGAAAGTGTTCCCTGGGGCTCAGGGAGAGCTACTGTCTACCCTTGTGTGCATGTTTACGTGGGTAAAATATTGGGGCATATAATTGGCATATGACTAGAATATTTTCTGTCAAGTTTACCCAAGCTAAGATTTTGTTAAAAGTCCTTTCAGTTCAATAAGTTCAAATCAATCTTGTGACAAAGAGAAGTGAATTGGCAATCGGTGAATTAAAAAGAAGAGACTCTATATTCCAGTGCACCGAGCCAAGGCCTTATTTTATTATTTCCTTAAATGTAAGGGCTGATGGGGCAGTAAGTTCAGAATCTCTATTTGCATATTACTTCTGCATCTACGAATTAGCATTTGATGTACTCTCTGTAGTCAATTTGTGCATATGTGCCGACAGATTTTCATTAGATCTACGGCAAGCAGCAAGCTGCTTCCTGAAGTCCTTCAGGCAGGGGAAGGATCCTTCTCTAACTGTTTAGAAGAAATCTTTATTATTAACAAAATAGTAGTTGAACCCTCTGGATTTAAAAAATGGGAGAAGAAAGAAGAAAAAGGCAACAAAAGAAAACATTTAAAAAAACTCACAGTTGGGTTCCTTTGTGGTGAGCATACTGAAGCCATTAAACATTGCTCCAGAGGGGGACACAGACCACTTAGAAAGCCACGGAGAGTGAATCGGCTTTCAATATAAAAACGGGAAGCCCGCACACTGTACTCCAAGCTTGAATCATTGTACACAGTTATGACTCAATAAAAAATAATTAAAAAAAATAAAAAATAAAAAATAAAAACGTCTTCAGGAAACAGTGGTGACTTACTTCAACAACTTGTTAAAAACAAACAAAAAATAATAAAAAAGGAGTATTAGCATTGCCAAGAGTAAACACTTTTAGAAAAGTTGTTTCAGTGGAAAATTAATGATTACCATAGGCAAAGAGGGTTGTTTTCTAAGGAAAATTACCTTTTCTCGTCCTGCAACCTTATGCAGAAACTGGGCCATGTGCCCTGGCTGATTTCTTGCCATTTACAAGTAAGGTGGCTGTAAACACACTGGCTTCCTTCTCACCTGGGAATAATAGGCTTCTTCAAGTGTATTTCTCACACACTCTGGGCTTGCTTACCTACTTTAAAGAGTAGGTAGGAAAGAGTGAAATAGCTGGGGTTCTAGGTTAAAATGAAATCTGCACATCCTCTGCTATGAGTTGCAGATTCTCTACCGGGGACTTTCTTGGGGGGCGTTTTACTTTAGTTCTTTCCCAGCACAGAGAGTGAAGGTCAGAATTCAGAATTCCTGTCTGAACAGAGTCTCAAAAACTCAGTAGTTAGCTTTTCTAACACTGTAGTAACAATTTACTGAACAATTAACTAGTCAGTGCTAGTTTTCCAAAAGTTTCATGAGCAAGTAACTGGCTTAGAACATTGATGCTGCCCTAAAGAGTGACTGGAATGCTGGTAGTTTAATCATGCTTGAATTCATTATTAAAACATCACATGCACATATATTCAAAACCTTCATTCAGGACAGAAGAGAGTAACCAGGAAAAAATCAAAAGTCCCAAAATGATCATCTTTGCTTTTTAAGAATATGAGTGGCATCCAGCAGAAAAGAGTTCTGGAAGCAGCTAAATTTGCTTCCTGTCTGTGAGCTGATATTCATCCAGCGATACTGAGCTAGCTTGCAAATTTAGAAAAGACCAGAATATGTCCCAATTTCTAAAAATTAACATAATGAAATTTGGCATGCAATGTATGTGGATATGTTGATGATCAGATTGGAGAGTTTTTACATTTTATTTGAAGAATTAAATTATTGAAATTAACCAGTAATCTGAACTACAAACATCTTGAAATTGCAACTGGGCTTAATATTTTTTTTTCCGTTAAACTTTGAACTTTTTTAAAGGAAGAATTGTCCTTAATGTAATTAGATATTGTAGCTGTTTGCATTTCTTGAAACATGTTTCTTATCTCTTTTTTTATTTACCTTTCTTTTTTTAAACAAAAGGATTATTCAGGCTTTGGAGAAGATCTGGGGAAAAACACAACAGATCTAAAGCCCTTTCATCTTCATCTTAGCAAATCTCTAGTCTGGACAGGACGGAGAAGGGCTGCGGCTTTTCTATGCTTATGAAGAAGTCGCGGTGAACTAATCTGCCAACCATGGCATAAAAAGGCAGGAGCACAGCCTGGTTCTCACTTTGCCCTCACGCTGTTGGACGCCGTTGAAAGAAATTAATCTGAGCAGATTTAGGACTAAGGGCTTTATGTCCATATGGATTGGCAGTTGGTGAGACCTCACTATTAACGGTGCACAATTAATAAATAATATGTCTCTGTTTGCTTCAGTAGCTGTTCAAGCAATAACAAGCTTATAAAAAAGATTGCTTAGACAAAAACCCCACATATGGGCAAGGTCTTGATCCAGGCTGGACGTCTTCCACTCAGGAATCCCATTAGCATTTTGCATGGTACATTGCCCCCCAAACACCAATTTGTTATTCATTTTACAAAGATGGACCAAATACATTAGGTCAGTTATTAATAGGTCTTTCATATAAATGAATAAGGAAATGAGCAAATACATAAAACGTATTAAAAATAGGAAAAAAAAATGTTACCCTAGAATGGCACAATGTCAACGCCACAGAACACAAGCAGAGATTGGGGTCTCAGCAGCTGCGACCACAGGGCAACGCTGCAGGTTCAAAGGGCACCTTTGTTCTCCTGGATGATAAATGACTCAAAAACACTAGTTTAATTCTGATTTCAGCAGTAAATTAAATTTCAACATTAAAACAAATTCCATTTTAAATATCTCTTGTATAGCACCTACCTAGACCAGACCTGATCAAGAAAATCTGCAAGCTTTGTGATGCTACGAGAATTTTGACCTGATTTTATTCCTGGTACTAAAAAGTTGAAGACACCAACTAATGAAGGCTTCTAGTAAAATATCTCATACAGCAGAACGATAAATCATGTGCCAGTAGTACTCCTTATTTGCAAACTCTTAGTTTAAATCATATCAATTACAAATCTTAGTTTAAGTCATATCAATTACAACACATCAACGGATACATTTCAATTATTTTTATTTGGTATTGATGGGAAATGGTCATGGAATACAGTTAAATAGAACAGTAATTTGACCACCTGATACTAATGTGGAAATGAATTGAAAACGAAATGAAAATGAAAGGAGCTGTACCCTATGTCTTCAAAGATTGATTTAAACATACATTCATGTTAAAGACTATGGGATTACAAGGATGTCTTCACTTTTCCCACTTCTCTGTAACTATTCTAGTTGAGAGAATACATGCCTGAATTCCCTTTTTTCTTCTAATACTTTTTTTAGGGGGGTTCTTACTCTTTACAAGTAAAACGTTCCAGAAAAGCCTATCTGGCACTGCTGTGACATGAGTGACATTTGCAAATATTGAGCATAATTCAGTTACCTTTCAAATCGGCCACGGCTTTTTCGACAAGAAACTCACTTTAACTGACAGGGTGAATTCCATCTATAAACCTGTGAGGGTATCTTGGATGTACTAAAAGTCTCAAATTCTATCACACTCTTCATTGTGTTATTCTATAATCCACACACCTAAGGCTCTAGCATATGTTTAAAAGTATTATTATATTCTATTTCCTTCAAAATTAGTACAAAAATTTCATTATTTCAGTTGATTCATAGAATTTATTCATTGCCAAAGCAAATGAACAAACAGCCATTAAAAGACAGAAATATAAAGATAACGCTACAACTTCTTTTTCTGAAATAAACTTCCAGGGCCTTTAGCAAGTGATTATTGAAGTAGTAGCGATTGGGCTGCATCCTGGGACTGGGGAAAAGTACATTTTATAATGTAATGTACATTTAATGTAACCATGGTAAGATGTGGAAGGCTAGGAATTCCGTCAGTCATTGACTTGCTGTTTAACTGTTGGAAAATACTCCAGAGCAGCCACCCCAGGACTCTCATAAGCTCTTTTTTATTGTCAAGATGTCAGAATACCCCATCGTTTAGCCTCTAACCTTAAAAGTGATTTACGATTAAAAACTCAACTAGAGATTAGTTTAGTTTAATCATTTTAAAAGCCATGTAAAAAAATCTTGAAAATTATCTTTCTTTTTCTGTTCTTTACAATACAACCCACAACAGAGTAGTTAGTTCATAAAAAGAACACACATTATGAGAATGTTCTAAATTTCCATGTTTTGTTTATATTTTATTGCTCTCACATAGGTTAACATGTGGTACATTCTTACAAAGCCTGATTGTTCACATATTTAATTTCTGTGCTCATAAAGCCATATATTTTTAATACAATCCAACCAGCAGGAAATGATCAGACCCTACTAAATATTTTAATATTAGCCTGAAGTTGTGAAGTGAAATATAAAAGGGAAAGTGGTTTTAGAGCCTGTGACATTTCACACTATTCCATCAGTAATAAAGATACATAAATCAATCTTCTGGAATGCCATTTGGGAATTTTAAATACCTAATACCTGTGCTATGAAATAATTAATGAAATAAGATATGGAAAGTCAACAATGAACGTAGTGCAGGGGTGTTTTTGTTTTTGTTACTACTTTTCTATGTTTTTATCTCTCTTTTTTTTTAATTTTCTCTATACATATACATGTGTTTATTTGGTTTCCACTTTTTGCCTTCACAAAATTAAAAAGGCTTAAAATTTAATAACAATAACAAAGTTTAAGATAAGGTCTAGAAACAAAACCCTCATAAAGAATGAAGATAAATACATTCAGAAAAGAAATCAGACGATTGCTGCAATGAAACATTGAGCAATAATAATAATAATAATGCAAAAACAGTAACATTCACATTGTCAGATAAGAGTATGTCTATTATAGAATGCTTTGACTCTGAGGCTCAGTATGGAGTCATCAGTTAATTTATTCTTATTATTTTTTTCCAAAGTCTCAAAGAATAGACAACTAATATTTATAAATAAAAATAAAAGATAATTCCAAAAACAGATCATGTCAAATCTAATAGACAATAGAAAAAGAAGAAATACTTCAAAATCATTCTACTTCATCTGGATATGCCTCATATTAAAATTGGAAAAAATATATTATAAAGGGAAATTATAAACACATTTCACTTATAAATGAGGATGCAATATCCTAAACAACATATTAACAAGTTGAATTAAAAATTAATGTTCAAGTAATGTACTTTGGTCAAAATTAAATCCAATTTAGTCACTATTTTCTTTCTTTCTTTCTTTTTTTTTTTTTTTTTTTGCGACAGAGCCTCAAGCTGTCACCCTGGGTAGAGTGCCATAGCATCACAGCTCACAGCAACCTCCAATTCCTGGGCTCAAGCGAGTCTCTTGCCTCCGCCTCCCAAGTAGCTGGGACTACAGGCGCCCGCCACAACACCCGGCCATTTTTTGGTTGCAGCCGTCATTGTTGTTTGGCGGGCCCGGGCTGGATTTGAACCCCCCAGCTTAGGTGTACGTGGCTGGCGCCTTAGCCCGTTGAGCCACAGGCACCGAGCTGGCATGTACCTTCAATCTGTGTCCCAACTGGTTTTATTCACGCAGTAATGGGGGTGCCACAGTGGGTCCCGACATGAATGGTGACAAGGATGGGATACCCCACAGCAGGTATCGACAGGTGTTGATGTACAAGGCCTTTTCACTTCTGAATATAGAGGAATGAACTTCATCAGGTGATACAAGGTGGCACCACCTTCCTTTACTGGCCAGCCCCCAGGGTTGCAGTGACACTGACTTATATATTAAGGTTACAATGTCCAGCAGCTCTGCAATCTTTATGGTTACAGGATCCTCTGAAACTGAAACAAGCCCTTCTTTGACTTCAACCTGCTTTTCAGAGACCAGGGGAAGATGTAGTAGGAGGGGAATGGTTGGTTTCCACATAAACCATGAGTGAAGAGGATGAAGGCTTAGAATCATGAGAGAGACTGGCCCAGGACTTGGTCTGGGTGACAGGAAGGGTGCCTGATACAGAGACCGAGCCCTCAGTAGGAGGTGAAGCACTCTCAGGTTTACTCGGGTCCAAATCTATGCTTTCCGTGTGCCACCCCACTGGCAACTGTGCCCTCACCCGAGGATTCAAGTATTTGCCCATTAGCAACTCCAAAGTTTTCAATGGCATCAGTACCAACATAGGACTGAGCCTCAGCTGTCCTCAACAGGTCATCTCTGCCAGCCTCTCCAGGGAAGCCGGGCTGATCAAAATCAGTCTGGTGGACCCCCTCAGGCTGCTCTGCAGTCCAGGTGTCATTGCTGAGAGCTTCAGGGACAGGGCCATCAGGCCACAGAGTCTGTGGAGTTCTAGGGCTGTCACAAGACCTGGGTGTAACAGATGGAGGCATGTCGCCCCTAAATTCTGCATCCTCTCTGCTGATGCTGTTCAGGATTGCTGAACTGGCATGACCATTGACCAGGGCATCTGTGGAAATACTACCTCAGTCACCATCTTCCAAGTGACTATAACACCCAGATGGCTGTTTTTTCTTCTTTTTACGCTTCCTTTGTCCAAGACCACCTAAGACACCATTGTGTTCAAAACTTTCACCTGCACGTTGCAACTGTTATCCACAGCCAGGGCGGAGCCTGGTATGGCAGCCAGCTCTAGCTTGCTTTCTTATCTATGCCATCAGGTTTGGTTTGGAACTTGTACAACCAAGAATAAATTCAGGGGCCTGAGAGTTCGATGTCCTTGAAGTACTGTAGCTGGGGCTTTTAGGCAGAGTGTCACTGGGTTCGATTACTTCATTAACACCAAATTCAATTCTGTGACATTCTTGCCCAGCAGGGGGTTATCAGCAGCCTGTGTGCCACACAGAACTGTTCCGCTGTACGGAGAAAGTTCAATTGCAGAGCGAGGAATCACAAAGAGCTGATTAAATTCCTCAGGGCTAAAATCTCCAAAAATATACTCTCTGCTGACTCCACTCCCTCCATTTCAGTTTTCTCTGCCAGACATACTGTGGGTTGTGGAGGACCATGGTGGCCCTTTCATTGAGACTAAGCATTCCCCCGACTCCTCACTCTGCTTCCCCTGCCACTGCCATCTTCTTGCCCAAGCACACACACTCGGTGTGGCCCACTGCACCTCACAAAGCACATTTTTTTTTGAGACAGTCTCAAGCTGTCACCCTGGGTAGAGTGCCATAGCATCATAGCTCACAGCAACCTCCAACTCTTGGGCTTAAGTGATTCTCTTGCCTCAGCCTCCCAAGTAGCTGGGGTTACAGGCACCTGCCACAACACCCGGCTATTTTTTGGTTGTAGTTGCCATTGTTGTTTGTCAGGCTGGGGCTGGTTTCGAACCAGCCATATCTGGTGTACTTGGTGGCGCTTTAGCTGCTGCCTGAGCTACAGAGCCAGCAAATTCTTTTTTTTTTTTTTTTTTTTTTTTGCACTTTTTGGCTGGGGCTGGGTTTGAACCCGCCACCGCCAGCATATGGGGCTGGCGCCCTATTCCTTTGAGCCTCAGGTGTTGTCCGCCAGCAAATTCTTAATTGTTATCCCTTCCAGGAAAAAAAGAGACTCTTTGGATGTCATCAGAGCAGCACATCTTGGAGTTAAGTCATCAGGATGGCAGACTTATTAGAACTTGATGATTACCTTCACTGCTTCAACAACAGTCTCAGAAGTCCAGTTGTTTTACACAATTCTTCTTTGCTAGAAATAACATTTGTGTTAGGTAAAAACAAGGGCTGGATCAAAACACACGAGACCAAATGCAACAAACATGTTGGGAAGTTTATTTTACGCTGAGAGTACAAGCGGGCTGAAATCTCATCTTCTTATCAGGGCCTCAGAGGCTTGCGGTGTAAGCAAATTTCTTACAGGTTTATAACTGAGCAGGTGCAAGGAGGTGAGGGGTCCTCAGCCTGTCTCCCTTATCTGAGTTACGATCACCTGTAACAGAGTCTCACAGAATGTTTTATTCACATCTAAGATGGAGTTAGCTTGGCCATCCAACAATTTGGAAAGATACAACTGCTTTTCTGCAGCTGTAAAGGGTCAGAGAGACATTGTCTGCCTATCCTGCTGAGTTGTCGTTTCCATCCAGCCCTGTAATTTTCAGAGCCAAGCACTGAAGTTTCACTAGTTATTTTGGAGAGAATAACTCCAAATAGAGTTCCACGTCTATGGGCCAAGAGAGCCCCTGGTTAGAACCCAAGGTCAAAGGGCTCAGGGGGAACGTCTGAGGATATGAAGTTAGACCCCCAAACCCTCCAAATTTAGAATATACATGGAAGAGTTCAGGATAGGACTGTTATTCTGTGGAGTGTGTGGTGTTTTACATCCACAGGAGTACCCCCAAAATGGGTCTACAAAGCAGTCTATCAGAGATTCAGCTCACATAGAAAAAAAGGCTCAACAATAGAAGCCATAAATATTGTCCACTACTTTCCAGATAATTATAATGAGATTTTTAAAATAAATTTTCAAAATCAAAATTGTACATGCACATAGTATTGAAGGGAAATACTGCCACTGGGCTTGGTATAAAATCAGCTGCCCTCTGCCTGCCCCTCACTCCTCCTGTCCGCTGGGGCTGCCATTTTGATGTTTCTTTGGGTATTTACCTCTTAGGGGTGCCATTTTGGAATTTAAATAGATATGACCTATTTACTTCTTTAGTTCAATTATACTTCCTCCCTATCTTGGTCCCCCCACATCCTGTGCAAAGGTTTTGTCAGTGTTTTAGGTGAGAACAATACTCAGTTTCGCCCTGTTATGATGATTGGTCTTCACAGTGGTGCTAGATAATATTCTACCAGGGCATTTAATTTTTCATTCAACTTTCTGCTTTTCTTGGGATTTGTCATCTTACTTTTTGTTTCATTTTTCCATGTAGCAAACACTAATTATCTCCGAAATCTCTTACAAGGAATTTTTTTTTGTTTGTTAATCAAATGCATCAAGTATACCATTAGTTTCATATTCTCAGGAGAAGTCCCACCCTCCCAACCCCCCGCCCCGAGCCCTTTGATCTTGGGTCCTGACTGGGGGCTCTCTTGGCCCAGCCCTCAGCTGTCATCCTGGTTTCTGCTTCACTTTGCTTCTCCCCAGAGTAGATCTTTGTTTCCTGGATGGAGCTGCATGGATCGGGGGGGGGGGGGCATATAATGTAGTTACAGGGCCAGCGTAGTGCGAGGGGTGACCAAAGTCTTTCTGATTCACAGTAAAGTTATGTGTGGTACAGGGATTATGAGGATTAATGCAGATTTCCTTTTTTTGGAAGCTAAATATTGGCAGAATTGTTTATCACTCACAAATATTTTTCAGCTCTGAAGGGTGATTGCCAAGTTGGTGTCTCCTTTGCTAATCCTGTGATTAACAGAGGGGTAAGGAAACTCCAAAGCCCTCTCTACCCTTCTTTTGGTTGCTCCAAACAAACAGTCATTGATTTTTCTCCCCAGGGTCTGCGAGTCACCCAACATTGACAACCAGCTCTACGTTCCTCAGACCTTTTCCAAAATCTGTAGTCTTATGTCTCCTCACATGTTGAGAACAACCTCCATGGCACTGGGCAACCCTTCCCCCTTCTTTGCAAATAATGAGGTCTGTGGTTAGAAGCATTTTATTTCTCATTCTCTATTTTGGGCACAGCTGAAGTCTTTGCTGTGATATCTTAAATGAATAGTCTCCTATCGCAAAAATAAATGTTAACGCTCCTATAATTCCTTTATTAGGCATATATCCAGAAGACCAAAAATCACATCATAATAAAGATATATGTACCAGAATGTTTATTGCAGCCCAATTCATAATTGCTAAGTCGTGGAAGAAGCCCGAGTGCCCTCGACCCACGAATGGATTAATAAATTGTGGTACATGTATACCATGGAATACTATGCAGCCTTAAAGAAAGATGGGGACTTTACCTCTTTCATGTTTACATGGATGGAGCTGGAACATATTCTTCTTAGCAAAGTATCTCAAGAATGGAAGAAAATGTATCCTATGTACTCAGCCCTAATACAAAGCTAATTTATAGCTTTCATATGAAGGCTAAAACCCAATTATAGCACAAGAATACGGGGAAAAGGGAAAGGGACGGGAGGGAGGGGGAGGATGGGTGGAGGGAGGGCGATTGGTGGGATCACACCTATGGTGCATCTTAGAAGGGTACTGGTCAAACTTACTAAATGCAGAATATAAATGTCTTCATATTGTGATTAAGAAAATGCCATGAAGGCTATGTTTAACAGTTCGATGAAAATATTTCAGATTGTATATGAAGTCAGCACATTGTGCCCCATGATGACACTAATGTACATGATCATAATTTAATAAAATTTAAAAAAAAAGAATGAGAATGAGAAAGTATCACTGGGGCAGTGGCTCACACCTGTAATCCCAAACCTCTGTGAGGCCGAGGCAGGCAGATGCCTGAGCTCAGGAGTCT